>APFE031735549.1:0-32936 GCA_000404065.3 Pinus taeda | reverse complement strand
CCACTTGTGTATTTTCAATGTGTTTTGTTGGGACTTGCAATTTTTTTGCCAAGTTGACATTTATGAGATTTTTCTTTCAACTCGGATTTATAGACACCATGATCTTCTCCTTTTGAATCAATCCATGAACCTGTAATAAGGATATACCAGTAGGAAATAGCCCCACATGTTTCTCCTTATCTTGTTTTCTGGCATGAGACCATCTGTCTGAAAGAAATTTTTCGAATTCTTCATCGGGCAGGTTGGAACACTTCTTTTGGTTAAGTAATCCCCACCATGTGGCCGCCTCATCTCTAAATTGCGCCACTACCCACCATTTCCAATGGTCGTTCCATAACTGCTTTTGTTCTTTTATGTATTCTTCAATAGTAGGACCATTATCTTTTCCTGTAAATAATAGAACCTTGCTAGAAGCCATAAAGAGGGTTTTGAAAAAGAAAAATGGTAAAAATTTGAATTTGTCACAATTCCGTCAATATTGCTCAGAATCCATATTATGACCTGTTTTCAGAAATGGAACAATAATTCTGCATTTGCCCATGTGATAGAAATCCTGATCCAGGCACTGGAATTTCAGATCTGCGCTGCTACTCTCTCGCCGTCACCCAAAATTTCGGAAAAAAGAGCTGATTTTAAATCAACGATATCTCCCTCATCCGGACTCCGATTCAACTGACTTTTTTTTTTGAAATTAGGTTTTTTTTCACAAAGATTCTAGATCTACAATTAGATTTTGCAGATCTGGTGCCAAGAGGTCTAGATCTGCACCACAAATTCGCTGCCCCGAAAAATTGTCTACAACCCTACTGATTTTTAGATCAGTGATATCTCCTTCATCCGGACTCCGATTTGACCGATTTGTTTTTTGAAATCGGTTATTTTTTGACAAAGAATACAGATCTGCAATCAGATTTTGCAGATCTTGAACCAAAATGTACAGATCTGATCTGCAAACTCGCCGCCCTTGAAATCCTGCAAAAAGTAAAAATAAAATAAAAATTCTCCACTCTTTTGCCCAAGAAAGTGCTATGATACCACTTGCTGTAGATCTAAACCAAAAATATATGATAACAGAAATAACAGTTTGCAAACCAGGCAAAATATTGTCACCATTTCTTGTGTGCGAGAAGTATGGATCTAATTTTTGAAGGGACTTGGTTGATAGCTTTTCCAGGCAAAGTTGTCAATCAGGGAAAATTGTTTTCAAGGGTTTATTTTGACATATGTAAAGGTTCTAATATTGTAGACTTTTGTTTCATCAATTGAAGGTAATATTTCTGCTTGATTTCTTGTAATTCGTACATCATATTTTGGAACCATGAATTTGATTATCCATTTTGATTTTATGTTGCTTTGTACTTCAATTTGCGGGTCTTTCTATTTTGTTCTTTGTCTCTCATAAGTTTTCTGCAATTTCAACTGGTGGGTTACCATTATTTTCTTTAAAGTTATTATATTAAGCAATGAGTATGGATTTTATTTATAAATAGTATACTTGAAATCAAATTTTGATTAAATGGACAATACTTCACGGATTTCATGTATTGTGTTTCATATTAGTGTAAAGATTTAAGCAACTTGAAAACTGTGTGGTGTAATTATTTTTCATAATCCTTTTGCAAAGGGCAATTACTATCTATGAGGATAAATACATAAAGTGGAAAATACTGCAGTAGGGAAGGGATCAAGATGTGCCAGAGTTTACCAATGTTTTTCATACCCTTCACAAGAAATTGGGTATCAAGGATTCTGAGAAACATTTAGTACTCAAGTACTGGGACTGCCTACACAGGTACATCTAAGACGAGATGGAGTTCCTAGAGATCTCCTCTCTCAGAACGGAATATCAATACACCATCAAGATAGAGAAAAAGTTTAAACAACAAAAGCGAGACGTTGGATCTGTGAAACCGAAGCAAGGGAAAGGTGCCTCCAAATCACAAAAAAAAGGACAAACCCAAGACGTGGCGACTCAGGACAACTCGCCAAAGACACAAGAAAAGAACAACACCATGAAGCCAAAGAAGGACATGCGAAAGTGGTGTGAGTTCCATAAGATCTTCGCTCATAACACAAGTGAGTGTTGGGCCAAGCAGCCACTAGTGGTCGAGCTGAAGGCTTCAGAATTGGATGCATGTTCTGAATCTGAGTCAGAACCTGACAAGGGGAATAAAAAAGGGAATAATATTATTGATGCAGAGCCTAATTCTACCATTGCCACCACGAAGATCCAAAAGGAGGAACCCGAAGATCCTGAGGAGGAGGAGTGCCTATTCCACTCCCAGATGTGGGTAAAGGGTTCCCCACTATAGTTCATTATTGACAGCGGAAGCCAAAAGAACCTCATTTTGGCAAAGGTAATGAAGTGGTTGGGCTTATCAACCACATCAAACCCACAATAGTACACCATCAAGTGGATTCACCAAGGACGAGATCTTCATGTGCGCCAATAGTGACACCTTCCAGATAGCATCAAGCCCTTCATGGATGAGGTATTATGTGATGTTGTTCCCCTTGATGTTTGTGATATATTATTAGGCCAACCATACTTGTGAAGGCGACATGTTGTGTATGAGTCAGGGCCCCGTGCTATTATTATTACTTTGGGAAATAAGTTGTACAAAATTTCAGAGATAGCATCACCTACTACCATCTCTTTAGTTATTGTAAAACATTGCAGTAAGCTCATTTCAAAAACTGAGAAATTTGTTTTCTTGATGATAAGCCCTTAGGGAAAGAAGAAGACAATGGCCACAACCTCTAGACAGGGCCCCTCCACATGACCACAACATATGGACAAGGCCGTGGAGGAGTACGAGGATATCTTCACCTCCCCTGCAGGGGTGCCTTTGCACTGTCTAGTCAAGCACTCCATCGATATGACCCGAGATGTATCGTTTCCCAATGGACCAATCTATCGGTGCTTTGTTATGGAGAACGAAGAAATCAATAGGTAGATTCAGGAGCTGTTGTAGAAAGGTCACATACGACCGATTTCATCGCCCTATGGGAGCCCGATTGTGTTGGTACAGAAGAAGGATGGGACTTGGAGACTCTATATTAACTATCAGGCACTGAACAAGATCATTATCCAGAATAGGTACTTGATGCCATAGATTGATGGCCTTCTAGACCAACTCAAGGGGGTAATATTTCAGCAAGATCGACTTGAAGTTCGTATATCACTAGGTACCAACCAAACCCTCCAAAGTGTGGAAGACTACCTTCAAAGCCAAGGAAGGCCTTTTCGAATCGTTGGTTATGCCTTTTAGTTTGACGAATGCTCCTGCAACCTTCATGAGGCTGATGGATGTAATATTGTAGCCATTCACCAACTCATTTGTAGTGGTACACTTGGATAAAATCCTGATCTTTAGCCAGAGTTGGGAGGAGCACCTACACCACATCTGACAGGTTCTCCAAACACTGCGATAACACAAGTTGTGTGCTCATTTGGACAAAGTTCACTTTTGGCATGACCTAGGTTTAATATATGGGATACATTATTGATGACTGAGGGGTGCATGTGGATCCAGCCAAGATCCAAGTCATTCGGGATTGGCCATCCCCAACCACTCTGACAGAGCTCCACAACTTTCTAGGTCTTGCCAATTTCTATGGCATGTTCGTGTTGGGATTCTCTCATATCACTTGGCCCTTGAGTCAAGTTACCAAGGGAGGAGCGAAAGAAAATTTCTTTTGGTATGAATCTCAACAATAGGAATTCATAGAGTTGAAACACGACCTATGCACTGCACCAGTGCTCACATTACCAGACTTGCAATAACCATTTGAGATTGATATAGATGCCTCTCACTATGCTGTTGGGGCAGTCCTTACTCAACACGGGAATCTAGTGGCATATCATAGTGAGACACTTTCAGACACAGTCCGAAAGTATCCCACTTATGAAAAAGAGATGTATTCCATTGTGAAGGCCTGCCAATAATGGAATCATTACATTTTGGGGAAGGAAATGGTCATCCACATAGACCACCAACCCTGTAGTTAATATAGATGCAAGGGAAGTTGCAGAATGATCGCCATCAGAAGTGGTCCACATACATGCAACAGTTCCATTTGAATAAGTACATGAAGGGAAACACCAATAATGTTGTAGACTGCCTCAGCCGACCACTGATCATGGTGTTAACCACCATGCTCAACTCTTGCGGGCACGAGACTTCTAATTGGTTGCTTCTCTACAAAAGAGGGCTAGAATTTGGCCACACATACCAGATGCTCTTGGAGGGTCAACAAGTTCTAGATTTTCACCTCCAGGATTCCCTGTTATGCCACCTGGTATACCTTTGTGTTCCTTCAAGCGATTGTGCCAAGATGATTTGGGAAGTGCACTACAGTCAGGCCATTGGGCATTTCGGGGTTGAGAAAATGGTGGTAGTACTACACAAGTATTTCTATTTGCAAAGTCTTCGACAATATGTCAGGAAGTACATCAGATCCTGCACTGCTTGCACCATTGTCAAAACCACCATTAAGAAGAAAGGCCTCTATCCTCCGTTTCCTACCCCTAGTCGACCTTGGGAATCCAACTCCATGGATTACATGTCAGGCCTTCCTTCTACTAAGCATGCCAATGACCGTGTTTTTGTGGTCGTTGACAAATTTTTGAAGATGGCCATTATGACGGCCTGCAAGAAAAATATCACAGTAAAAGCCACTACTAAACTCTTCTTCGAACGAGTGTGGGTACACTTTGGGATCCCACAGTCTATCACCTTAGATCGAGACAATAGGATCCTCAGTACATTTTGGTCCAGTCTCTAATCGATGTTTCACACCAGGCTCACTAAGTCCACATCTTTCCATGCTCAAAATAATGGCCATAAAAGGGTCATCAACATGATGATCGTACACATTCTATGCATGGACAACTTAAAGAATCCACGCACATGGGATGAGAGCCTCCCTTATGTCTAGCACAGCTATAACCAAGCTCTCCACATCTCAATTGGCCACAACCCTTTTCAGGTGGGCTTGGGATTCCAGCCACTATGTCCCATTCATGTGGCCATACCATTTGTAGCTAATCAGGAAGATTCAGCACATATCCAGTCTAAAGATGATAAGGAAACTAACTTCATTGAGCACATCCAACATATCCACTAGTAGTTTGATGACATTCTGGAGAAATGAAATGCCAAATACAAGCAATGACATTATCAACGTCGAGTGCCACACAAGTTTCAGGTTGGCGACAAAGTCTGGTTGCATTTGCAGAAGGAATGCCTTACCAGAGCCTCTTAGAAATTCAGACCACTCCAATATTGTCCTTACACCATTACCAAGGTTGTGGTAGAAAATGAATTTGAGCTCAACATTCCCCCATTCCTTGGCCTACACCCAGTGTTCAATGTGGACCGCCTTCAACCATACTTACCACATTTGCTAGACAAATCAGGCATTGCAGAAAAACTCACACCGACAAAGTTAAATCCATATTGTATGGAATGAGCCGCAATTGATCGGATCATGGACACCTAGATCAAAAACACCCGAAAACAAATGATCCAACTATATCAATTTGTCAAAGCAAGCCAACTCCTTCACTAGGGAAAGTGGCTCACTAGGGACCAACTTCAGTAGAAGTTTCCTCGTCTCATGGAGGAACTTAATGCAATGGGGACCATTGCTTCCTAATAGGGGAGGAATGATCTAGGTGGATACTGGTGGACACTCGCCTATTCCACTTGGAACCCCACCATTTTTTCTTTCAGCTTCCTTATTTGTAGCACAATTTACTATTTTTGGTAGTTTTTTAGATCCTAAACTTCGGGAGCTGTTTGAGGCCCTAAACGATGTTTTTTGGGGAAACTGGGACCAAAATGGGCCATGGATTCATTTTGGTCATTCTAAAGTGGTATTCCTCGAATAGATATTTCTAACGAGGTATTTTGTGCAACAAACGAAAATCGTATGCCAAAGTTACGACCCTAGGAATTTGATGTACCAAATTACCCAAGCAATGCCCATAGTTTGGCGCTTCATCTCATAGGGTTAGGTTTTTGAATGTTTATGGGTTTCCATTATTTCTCAATAATAAATAGGCCTTTGAGCCTCACTGTGACACAATTCATAGGCATGTAGCTACCACATCTGTTCTCAGAGATAAGCTACCATTGCTCAAGCTAGTCTTATTTCCATTCTGTTTGTAAGCATATTTTAGTATTTGATATTAACGAAATGAAATTTTAATTCTACTACATCTTTGTATTTATGGCTATATCTGTAATTTTTTGCATTCATGTTTAAATCTGTATCAACAGAAACCTTGGAATGCTTCTTTACCCGCTCTTTGATCACAGAAACAAGATTTTGAAGAATGACAGCTAGGCTCTCTTTTCTTGAGGTCCGATAGACCAAATTGGTCTTAGTGGACATTAATCATCATCATAATCATCATTAAAATTAAGAATTTATGAAGATTCATAGACTTAATATTTAAGTAAATATTAGAATTTAGGAGAAAATGTTTTAATTTTATATTTTTTCAATATTGCAAAAAATACATATTATTTCTTTTACATAATTTCAAGTTTAGTCTGCAATTTCACTTTCAAGTTCATGACATTACTACAGTTTGTGGTAAAAAAGTGATGTTTATTATGATGTGAATTTTGATAAAGTTTATTGTGTCATTTTTGTCTTTGGAATTTGTTGTGACTAAATTTTACTAATGTCTTTTTATCCATGCTTAGAAAGATTATATAATTGTTAGGATTTTGGAGTCATGACTTGATTATATAATTGTTAGGATTTTGGAATCTCGACTCTAGGTTCAGATATTTGATTAGCTTTTAGATTTGGAATATGCTTCAACAAGCATCAGATTATCAATGATATATCTATCATTTTATTCACATTTAAATGTCGATTCCATTGCATAAACATTATTTTGAGGAAGAAATTAAGTCTAATGCACCCAAGTCATTTTTAGGTAGGGCCTAATTGTATTGTGGTTAGATCTAATGAGCCTAAGTCTAATGTACATCACATATATACTTTGTCTCAACCAAGTGGTCTCATCTCGCATGCTCAATTAAATGAAATGTAAGTCAACATCAATTATCACAAAGGGGACATAAATGCCACATAAATAACATATGTACCATTAAAGAAACACTACAACTCATCTCCATTAACTCATGCGCATGTAATCTTACAAGAATTTTTCGTTCCCTGGTCTAAAAATTCATGTGACCTTGTTCACCTCCTCCACATAGAAGATTGTAAACTAACATCATCTCTCCTCCAATGTATAGGAAAAATTGTTGGCATCTGTCATACCCATAAAGTGTATGCTACTTTGTATTGTTAATTAGATGGTAGCCTTCTATGTTTGACCCATAATTTTCATAATTTTTCCTTTTTTACTTGTTTTTTTGTCAAGTATGAGAGCCATTGGAAGGTAAAAAAAATGATGCTTTGATCTATCTAGGGTACAAATCAACTTAGAATTCATTATTGTTCACTGGGGACCCTGTGTTGGTTGGTTTCACTAATTATGATTAGTTTGATGACCTTCAAATTTGGTACATATAGGATACAAATCAATTTAGGGTTCATTATAGTTCAAGGGAGGTGGACTTTCTTTGTTGGTTTCCATGATTTTGATTGAGATAGTGACTATTATGATTATACTTCTATTACAGGTTATATTTTTAGGATCTGTTTTGGACATGTCTCTTGGGAATGTAGGAAGAAACAATATATTTCTTTCTCTTTAATAGAAGTAGAGTATTTAGAAATCGTTGATTATTTATAAATTTCCATGGATATTCCAATGGATAGTTTGCCACAACATATCTAATAAATTTATGTGAATTCTAAAATTTATACTATGAGGGTAATTTTCCTTAGAATTATGGATTTATTAAGTTACTATTTTAAGCATTTAATATAAAAAAAATTAGAAAATAGATAAAATATGAAAATACAATCACTCACAACCATAATAACACATGATATAACCTATGAAACCTTTTTAGGAGATAACCTAGATGGAAGGTTTAACCACCCTCCTCCCATGTTCACCCAAGCTAACCAATCCACCGGGGTAAACATGTCAAAAAGAGTTACTCTGATATGATTCAACTCCCCATGTACAGTTAAGGAAGTGGAACTGACATGAAAAGACTAATATGACCTTCCTCAAAAGCTACAGGACCTTTAGGAGCCAACCAACCCCTTCAGGTGTCCAACCCTTGAGAGAACTTGGTTTTTCACTTCCCTAGAGTGTCAATTGCTCTGATGAAAAGGCATGCATGCAAATGGTACCCTCTAGTCACTCCCAAAGAAAGGCATCCATGTGAATGTGTCATTTTTCAAACAGGTTTGTGCCAGTAACCTCAGATTATGTGCCACTTTTTTAGGGATAGGACTTAGGTCGCTACCCAGAACTTCATGAAACTTCTAGAAATGATAAATAGCATTGAAACAAGGTTACTAATGAAAATAATTGAACAAGGAATTGACCAGACTCCCACTATCCATGACACAAATTTCATTAAACATATCATAAACATGTAATCTAAAGGTCATAACAAAAGATCTAACCATAAGGATCTCATACTTAACTAAGATTCGTCAAGGAGGACTGATGTCTCCTCACAAAAGATGCATTGTTATCTATTAGGTCATTCGTTCACTATTGCTTCATATACTAATAAAAATATGATGATATCCATGCATCAATACTATCATAAAACATGTTTATAACCAACAAATAAACAGATAAATATCCATAATGAAATAACCAGTAAAGCCATACAATGACAAGCACATTTAATCATAAAATATCAAACGAAAATGAGCTCTTATTAACATACTCAATTCCAACCAAGTTAGGGATTTCCACATACCACCCGACCATAAATTTGGCCCAACCAAATCTCTCTTTGAGCCAATCACCCTACACCATGTTCTAAGCAAGAATGTTGTATCTCATGCAATAAATCAAACAAAACCAAGTTAGGGCTTTTAGAGGCAAAACCATCTCAACCCTCAACTAGTGACTCCACCTCATGGTCATACATCACTAACCATCACCATATCAGTCTCTATGCAATATGTCGAGGGATCCAAAGTGTTTGTTCTAACCAAGGCTTCTAGGACTAGTAACTCAACCGAAAACTGTTGTCGGGCTCTAGATCCTTTGTCCAACCAAGGATTATAGGACTAGTAACTTAACCCACCAAGGGATCTAGAGTATTTTTCCAACCAAGGCTTCCAGGACTAGTAACTCAACCCAAGCTCTTATAGGGCTTCCAGAGTGTTTTTCCAACCAAGGCTCCAGGAACTAGTAACTCAACCCACAACCATAAGGAACATGAGAACTAAATGGGAATCAAAACAAAATAAACCCATAGCACCATTGATATCCAAGAAATGGAAATGATAAGCAAAACCACTGTTAATCTGGGAAATCCTCAATGCTAATGACAGATCATAACCAAGAAACCACATGCATGCCAAAACTAGCAATTCATACATGCAACTATGTGCCTACAAGAATAACCATTGCAGCTACTAATGGTAATGTCCTCTTGCACTTTCCTGGTCTTCCTTTTCCCTCTTGCTCCAAATCCAAAGTATGCCACAATTCTCCAAAAGTGATCCAAGAAAACTCTAAGTGTCTAAGAGTATGAGAGAGAGAGAATAGGGAGAGAACTTTAGAAATTAACTGGAAAGAAGATACAAATTGATCCTCAGAAGATTTTTTATTAATGAGACCTATATTTTCTTCATTTTCCACTAATTTCCCTTTATTTTCCTCCTCGTATGAAACCTATGACCTTTCATCTCCATTCTCTCCTATTTTCCACTATTTTTGTAAATAAAATTCTAATAAATGTCTCATGCCTTTCCAAAGCCCTTTCCATTGCCTTTACCAATTTACATAGCCATTAATTAATTAGAAGTGATCTCCATCACTATGTTTTTCCCAACATTCAGCTTGGAATACGTGTCCCATGACCTTGATTATTATTTTTCATTTATTAACTTTATTACATGGATTTTTGACTAGGGTTGTTATAGAACCCTCCCCCTTGGGGGAACACCATCCTCGGTGTTCAATGAAACCTACAACCAACAAAACCTCTGAAAACCAAAACATACTTCCCATGGAGATTTATAACTTAGTTCATTGCAGTATTTACAATGAACAACTTGCTGAGAAGTAAAATAACATGAGAAACATAACCACATGACAGCCATAATGACATGAAACCCATACCATTTATTGGATCTTAATAACACATCTCATGGGGGTATTTACATCCATCTATATATACACATATACCAAAAGATCACACCAAAACATATGCCAAAAACCTTCGCTCAACCAGTGAATAGAGAAGGATACATAGCTCGCATCTGATCAACCATCTCCCATTTAGCTTCATCAGTCCAAAAGTGCATCCATTACACTTTAACCTCCTCGATCGCTCAGCTATGAAGCATGAACATCTTTCTCTATAAAATGAGCTGAGGTTCCAGCTAGTATTCGCCTTCAGGCTCCACCTACAATACGGGCCAATCAATCACATGATCATCATCATTAACATACTTTTTAATCAATGATACATGGAAAACATCACAGAATTTCGCTGTCAAAGGAAGTGCAAGTTGACGGGCTACTAGTCTAATCCTTTCAAGAATCTTGAGAGGTCCACAAAATCGAGGTGCCAACCTGGCACATGATCCAGTCCTCAAGGAGCTCCTTTCGGGCTTAATGCCCAAGTACACTTGTTCCCCAACCTGAAGCTACTTAAAAATTTTGTTCTAATTTGCATAGCTTTTATATCTATCTTATTCAACCTTCCGATTCTTCTTGATTACTTGCATTTCATGTTCCATCTCTGCCAACATGTCTAGTCCTATCAACACCCTGTTAAATGGATCACTCAACTAATGGGAGTAATACAACTCTATTGATACAGTGCCTCGAATGAAATCATCCTCAGTGACTCTTGATACCCATTGTTGTAAGATAATTGTTTGGGCAAATTATAGACTTATAATTTGACAGACCTAAATCATCAACCAAGGGTAGGTAACCTTGTGAGATGTTGTGCAAAATATATGTAGGCTAATAATTTAAGTGTTTTTCTAAACAAAATCACACACACACAACTTCAACATCTCTTTTCCTCATAAACACTTAGCAACAAAAGCTACAGAGCAAATTCAATCATCCCTCTACATCACCTAGAATTGTTGATGCTGATCAGAATAAGATAATGGATCAATCAAACAACAATTAAACCAATTCAATCTTCACAATGTAAATTAAAGCTTGATCAAATAACTCCAAAAATATTCATCAAATAAGCTTCACCATTTAACCATCATACATGTGCCGCTACAAACTTGAAAAGATAAACAAAAGTTGTTTAACAATTTTGTTAATTCATGAAATATAATTAAAAGAAACACAAATCTACAACTATTGGAGTTGTGAGTAAAGGGTGCCCTCCCTTACTCACAACCCCTTTAACTACTAAAGGGGTTTACAAAGTGAGATTAGTAGAACATGGATTTTTGTATTAATTTGGACAAATATTATAGTAGTATAGAACTCTGGTATATCCCATTGTTTGCAAATGAAACATGAAAGTATTTATACAAGTGCAAAGGCATAAACTTGCCCAAATTAGGAAAACTAACACACTGCAATTGCTTGCTAACAATAACTAGAAAAGCCAATAAAAATAGACATGTTGAGTTTGATCCATGACTGAAAGCATGGATCAAACTGATCTCATTCAGTTACTAGAGTTATTTCCTAATACGACCATCTATGAGAGGATTGAAGATCTGGGCAGTTTCGGTGGCAGTTTTGAGGTAGCCAATAGGAAAACATCCATGTATGCGGATTTATTAACACAACCCATGTTTTTGTTCTCTTCGAGGCTGGCCGGAAAATACTCAATCATTGATATCACTACAAGAAATCGGAGCAGTTACAGGAATTTAATGTATATATAGGAAATCACCGATCCTATAGGAAATAGCGAGATATCTACAAGAAATTACAGAAACACTTCAGAAGATAGTTTTCCTGCATAAGATTCGGTCAGCACCCTTGAAGTTGTAGATCATTCGATTAGGTAACATTTAACTTCAAAAATAATCAAGAATAAAGTGAACTCATACTTTTTAAAATGATTTGCATACCTTAAAGATCACAACACCCTTTTGGTTGAAACACATATAATATGGCAAAAAGAGAGTTATTAAGGGTTAAAAAGATCTAAAGGGGGGAAGCAAGGCCTTAGAAATGTTATAAAAAATGAACAAATTGTGGCTCAACATCTACCCCACACCTAGCTCCTTACACGTCCCCATTGCAAGAAAAAATGTTGTGACTCAGAAGGAAAATTTTCTCTTTTCCCTATGTTATAGCTACTGCAGCCAGGTGATCCAATTGTGCCCTTCTAAACTCAAATTTATGAACCCTACTTCGATATTCTTCATTCCTCTTTTGCAGGTGCTCAATCTGAACTTGGTTTTTCTTCATGATTGGGCATGCATTCTCATTCTTCACTTTCCACTCATCCATTTCTTTCTTCGGGCAATAGGTTGTTCTCCTTTAGAGCTTCGTTTTCCTTTGGTAGAACCTATTGAAACACAGTGAGCTCAGTGATAGTTTCCTCCATCTTCTTTTGTGATTGTTTTATCTTAGAAGTTCCCTCATATCCATGTTATCCTTGAGAGGACTGAGGAAAACTTGGTTCCTCCTGTTCTCAGTAATCTTCGACTGTTTTATCCCCACTTTTTTGCAGTTTTGGGGCTTAGAAAGACATGATGGCCTCCCATTCTTCTTTGTCAACAAACTCAGCTGACTCAATCTTCACTTGCTTTCCCTTATACAAGTCTCAGGGCTTATTATCCTTCTTATCAATTTTAATTTGTTGTACCCCCTCCTCTATAGTTTCCTTTATCACCAGCTTTGTCACTTGGCTTTTCATAAAATGCCTAGCACGATCATAGGTATCCTTTGACAACTTAGGCTTATTCCCTACATTTTACCTGATTACCACCACCTCCTCATATTTCATAACCTCCTCTGTCAATTGACCATGAGTCTGGGGTTTCTATCTCAGACTCTCTGTTGGTTCTACTTATATGGTTTTTGGTAAATCGGGCTCCTTCTCGTCATCCACAAAGTCATTCTCTACCAAAAAATTTTCCCATGATTTGTTATATCTCTTTGAAACCTTCGTCATGATATTTTTTACAAGACCCTGATGATAGAGGTTCTCCTCTATTTGTGATGCCCTCTCCTTGGTAGAAATAGCCAACTTCAACAAAGACATTCTAAGATAATATGGTAAATTTAAGGGTTTGTCTCGGAAATGGCCAAGGAGATGAATATGAAATAGGAAGGCTAACCCAAAACAACCTTCATAGGTGATATACTTCTGCAAGAGAAATAAAAGATGTCAATACTTACTTCTACGGTAATCCTGCGGAATTCCCTTGCTCCAATCTGGGCTTGCATGCTCTTTTATGAGGAAGGATGCACATATGTAATTTTTGAATCACTGGTTTTTAAACCAATTCTCTCCTTCCTGTGGAATTCCACAAGCTTGGGCTATCAGCTCCTCTGTCAATATAACTTAACATTATCGACCTACACCTTGTTACCATTTAATTTTAAGGCAAAAGACTTTGTCACCTATGAGTTATGCCTGCCAAAATTTAGGAATAGAGGCAACCATCCTCCCTTCTCCAATCTTGCCTTACTTTGTGAGTAAGCATCTAGTAATGTAGGACCCTAAGGTTCGAACCTGACGACAGACTACATTTTCAACAGTAGCTAGGAGTGGGAGAGAGCAGAGTTTAATTCAGCTCATTGATATGCTTCTAAGACCAAGAGAGATAATTCAAGACCCACTAAAAACAAGAATGACTTAATTTAGGAAAGGTTTAGGGTAACGAGGCAGCTTCGAATGATGTAGAATGTGACCATGATTTCCATCATGATCCGTTCTGTGGGATAAGTGTTGGGAAGATAACCAACGTACACAAAAGAATAATAATCGGGAATGGGAACTCTTGTTATGAGACAAATAGCTCATAGATGCCTTATTCCACAAGGGTGGCCATGACTTGTACTCATGTAAATTAAAAAAAAATTCACAATTACCTTTTTACCTTAAGTATTATGATGCCAGATGTACTTTCTTGATCTTACCTTACAATGGTCGAGTACCTTGAGTGATGACTGCACTTTATTTGGAATAATAAACCACTTTGAAACCATATCATATGCAAGATCGTGTAGTTACATGGCCTCAACTAATGATGAAGATGATCAGTACTTTCCAGGTTCTTTAGGAAAATGTTCTGTTTGAAATTTCTTCTTCAGGAAATAATTGTTTTTGCTGTAGGAAATGCATCAGCTAAACTTCTCTGTAGGAAATCCCTCTATAGGAAACTATGTTTTCCTCTTTTTCTTTTGTACAGTTTACTGCACATGAATATAGGCGTTGAGGTTGAATGTGCAGTGATATCATTGGATTACAAGCCATTAAGGTCAGTTCTTAACCAATGCAAGGTCCATCACCATTAATGAGAGCGAGGACCAGGGTACATCCGATGCATCCTACTAGGTGTGAATGTATGAGCTATTTTCGAACCCCTTGTAGGATTTGGTAGTCAAGGAGCCATGATGAATCTTCATTGTTGTTGACGAGATAGCCTTTCATTAAGGTATACAAGCTTCAAGGCATCAAAAGTCTCTAATTTTGAACCCAGATAATTTGTTGATGTCAATGGGTCAAGATTGTTGGAAGGAGGGCCTTAATAGATCCCACATCAGTCTAACAAAAGCAAACGAAAAAGCACCGAAAGACATAATTTATTTTGAGGATACCAAAGGATCTACTATCCTATGATTTTAATGAGACCAACGCAGTTCATTGCTCCCCAGATTTCAATTTTACAGAGTCTGAAATACTAAAAAGAAGACTCCAAAGGGGCTCCTTTTCCTTAATTCTTCCATTGGGGCTGGAAGAAGGAATAAACCTATACCCAATAGAAATTCCTCTCATGGTTTATTGAGCATGATAAGGAACAAAGTAATCTTAGTTTATTATGATAGAAAATCAAGAAGAGGTAGTGAAAGGAACGACTCCCTTTCCCACCATTTCCAACTCTTTATTCTTCACAATATCATCCACAAATTCCTCCTTCGATTGGGGCTTCTAATATAGCTGAGTCTATGGCCAATCAACAAGAAGGTAACATCTCCATCATCAATTGTTTTAACCCAAAAAGATCCATTATAAAAAACTTTCTCAATTTCACAGGGGCCAAGCCAATGTGTGTTAAATTTCCATTTAAAATTCTTAAATTTTGAATCAAATAGAAATGTCAGGTCTCCCTCTTTGAAATCTTTTTCTTAATGTATCTATTGTGAATTTAGACCATTGTTGGATTAGATTAGTATGCTAAAAAAAATCCTGCCTAATCTCGTCAAACTCCTTAAGCTACAAGATTCTCTAATGTTGTGCTTCATTAAGTTTTATGCCAAAATTTGCTACCATATTAAAAGTTTTGATTTGAAATCCAATTGGTTGTAAAAAGTTTTTTCCATACACCAATTCATATGGGGAGAAGTCAGTGGTGTTTCTCCATATGATCCTATAGGACCATAATGCCTCGGGAAGTCGATTAGACTAATCCTTCTTATGTAATTTCACCATCTTAGTTAGGATTGTCTCCAACACCTTATCTTTTGATTCCGCCTGCCCATTGGCCTGTGGATGGTAAGGGGTGGACTTCCAATGACTAATATTATATTTCTGTACAATTCCCTAAACAAGCTTTGACACAAACTCAGTACCCTGACCAGTGAACATTTCCTTTGGTACCCCAAATCTTACAAAAATATCAGAAAAAAGAAAAGAAATTCTACCACTAATCTCTTTGTTGCTCTAGGTAGTGCTCTTGCTTCCACCCACTCTGTAACATAATCAGTACAGACTAAAATATAATTCTTAACTTTGGACATAGGATTGATGGTACCTACAAAATCAAGAGCCCACCTCTCGAATGGTTCTTTGATAACTTCTGGCTACAAAGGCATTTCATCCACTTGAATAGGTCGCCCTCTTCTCTATCAGTGATCACGTTTACTAACAGACTCCTTTGCATATTTGAAAAGACTTGGCCAGTAGTAACCTGAGCAGAGGATCTTATAGGCTATCTGCTTATCTGCAAAATGTCCTCCATAGGGTTCATCGTGACAAGCTCTCAATATATCATATATCTCATCCTCTCTGACATAGCCGTGAATAATCAAATCAACTCCATTGAAAAATAGGTCTCCTTTATCCAAGAGTAATCAATACGTTTCCTAATAATTCTCTTTTTATGACTAGATGAGAAGTAGGGTGGTAAATTTCCTGTAGCAAGGTAATTGGCCATATCTGCAAACCAAGGTATCTTCACAGAAATAGAAAATAAATTCTCATTGGGAAAGCTATCATTAAGAGGAACATCTTCACCTACATGGTTGAGCCTAGATAGGAAATTAGCTACCTGATTTTCTTTTCTCAACCTGTCCAATACCGTGATGTCAAGTTCCTATAGTAGAAAAACACACCTACTAATCCTACCATTATCGGCTGGTTTTTTCATGAGATATCGAATATCAAAATGATTAGTATGTAAATAAACTTCGTAACTAGCGATTTAATATCTAAACTTATGAATATCATAGATTATAACAAGGAACTCTTTCTCAGTTACGGTGTAATTTAGTTTTGCAGGAAATAAATTTTTACTAACAAAATAGATAGAATGGGTTACGGGATTTTCCTTTTGGCCCAAAACCACTCCCATAGCTGAACCAGAGGCATCAGTGGAAATATGAAAAGGGAATTTTCAATCTAGACCTCTCAAGGTAGTTTCCAAAGAAATATTTTCCTTAAGTGTATCAAATGCAGCTTGACACTCACCACTTTAATGAAATTTTGATTCTTTAGTCAATAATTTCAATAATGGTGACACTACCTTTGTAAAATTCTCAACAAACCTTATGTAGTAGCCTGCATGTCTAAGGAAACTTTGAACTCCCTTTTGACTGGTTGGTGGGGGAATATTTACAATTACTTCAATCTTAGCTGGATCAACATTAATTCTTGCAGCAGGAACATGATGACCCAAGACAATATCTTCAGTCATAATCGTAAAAAGAAAAATCATTAATCAATGAAACATTAGTTTCTCTATATCTCTGAAAAACCCTCCTAATATTATGTAAAGCTTCTTTAAAAGTATCACCCATTACTGTAAAATCATCCATGTAAACCTCTAAGTAATCATGCAAAAGATGAAATAAAATACCAAGTATCGCCCTTTGAAATGTGGCTGATGCGTTACACAAACCAAATTGTAGTACCTTATATGCATAGATACCCTAGGGACATTTGATTTTCATCTTCTCCTAGTCCTTTGGAGCTATTTTAATTTGATTGTACCCACATAACCCATATAGGAAAGAAAAGTACTCCTTCCCTGCTAAAGTGTCCAACACTTGGTCTATACAAGGCAAGGAAAGGTGATATTTTAATGTAGCTTTGTTTAGTTCCCTATAATATACACACACTCACCACTTACCATTATTTTTAAGGATGATAACCAGTGGGGATACCCACTGGCTTTCTGAAATAGGATAAATGAACTATACATTTAAAAATTTCTGTAGTTCATTTTTTAGAATTTCTCTTAAAGAGGGGTTCCTTCTTCTTTGTGGTTGTCTCAGAGGCTTGGCATATCCCTCTATGTAGATATGATGAATGCATGTGTCTGGGTGAATACCCCTCATGTCTGTATATTCCCAAGTAAATGTATCTAAAAAGTCATTAAATGTATGAATTAATTGTTTCTCCTATTCAGGAGTCAAGGGAGAATTGATGTTTAGAGTTTTTCCAAGAAAAAATTCAATTACCTTACCTCCACATCCAGTCATTGGATATGCAGGGAATGTAGATAAGAGGGTTGAATGTAATTCAATTTTTGTACTATGTTTATAAGATTTTTACAGGTCAGTGATGCTATCTATATTAGGACTAGACTGCCCTTCTAACTACTGTGAAAAATCAGGATTAGAAATATAACAATTTACCAGATTTTCTTCCATACTTTCCTTAAGGCTCATGGCTTGGGCTATAGTCAATAATGGGTGAATAATTTCTGAATTATGTTCTTCATCATCCCAATAAGTATTTCCTGATTTTAAGAGGGGTTTGGGAGGAGGACATATGTTGATGTGTTTAGTTTCAACCCCATGAGTGATGGTCATGTCTCTAGACCTACACCCTATGTAGGGATCTGTTGTAGCTAACCAAGAAATCCCCAAGATCAAAGGATGCCCTCCCAAGTTGGTATTAGGTTGAAGAACACAAAAATATTTCGAGTACTCCCAAGAATCCAATGAAATGACAATGTCTTCTAATACACCCTCTGGTTTTACCTTAGACTTGTCTACTAATTCTAACATGGTAGGAGTAGGAACTAAGTGAAAGGGGTCTATGTGGGATAATGTCTTCATTGTCATTACATTGATGGCTACACATAAATCGATTAAAGAATTTCTTTTCAGATACCAATTGATAGAGGTGGTAACCACAGGGATTCTAGGGTCTGCATATTTCTCAGTAGCAAATCTGGTGGACATAATACTTGCAAGTTTCCCACCTACTTGAATTGTGGAGGGTTCTTTCTTCTGTCTCCCTGGTTTTTTGGTACATAGCTCCATCACTATTTTGGCATAAATTAGGTTATAATTAATTGCTTGTAGTAATGGGATCTTAGTGCATACATTTCTCAATTCAGACACAAGATCGAACTCAGGTTTTTTTTATTTTCATCTCCAACCTCTATAGAAAAGGGGGCTAGACAATATGGGATGAGGAAGGTTCTCATGACTTTGGAATAGTTTGTTCTTCTAGTTCTAGTGTGTTTTCTACTTCAGGTGTGTCCAGAGTGTCTTTCTCTATAATATCTTCAATTTTTCCGGGTTGAGTCACCACTTTTCTTGATCTGAGTTTAATTTCGTGTAGCGACACTAAAAATTCCTGCAACACTAGAACAAAAATTTCCTGCAAAGGTTGTGGTGCAATACAATAGGTAGGAAAACTAGGATAAGTGGCCACTCCTATATTGTAAGTATATTGGACGGCATTATTGTTGGGATTGGATATTGGCTGGGAAGGAAATTGTGTGGGATGTGGTTGATTTGGTGGGGCATGCAAGTAAAGTTGTTGTTGTTGTTTCTGAACCATTTGTTGTGGTAGGGGTTATGGTGAATAAAAGTTTTGAGGGGGATAATTTGGTGTAGCCGGGTAAGGTAAATTCCCCTACCAAGGTTGTCATGGAGGTCATGGCTGCCATGGCATTGGAATGTTCCATATCTAATTCTGGGCATAAGGAAATTGAAAATGTTGTTGTGACATACGTGTAAGACGTGTTTTCCATGGTTTTTGTGGTGCCATTCCATAGAGTACATTAACAACTTCCTGATTTTCTAGATATGATTCTTTAATCTTTGGAAGAGAAGGATATTGATCAATAGAATGATCAACCTCATAAATTTGACATACCTCTATACTATCTGCAGGACATTCCCTCAAGGGATGTTTTATTCTACCCCTGGAGCAGAACACAGGTAGGGCTTTCTTCACTTCCTCCTGCTTCTTCTTAGCCTGCAAAACATCTATCTATGAAGACAAAGTGCTAAGACTGTCAGTTTTGAAATTTTCAAATAAATTACCCATTTCAACGCTGGTTACTCTAGCTTCGACAAATAGTTTCATGAGCCTGGAAGAAGTATCTCTTGATCCCCCTCTAAATTTCGAATTTCCACTTGAATAACGTCGAAAAAACTCACACACATCATCATAACTTAGTTTTGATATATCACCTTCTCCCATCAGGTCCAAAACCTCCAGAAATTCCAGTCTGATTTCCCTGAGAAAAATTGTTCTCTTAGTCTCTTCACTCAATTGCTTCATCTTAGATCTCTAACAATTATATTGAAATATTTCCACCAGGTCTTCAAGACTCTCTCCTTCCTTCTGAGTCATGCCAAAAATTTCTTCCCCAAGGTCCTTAGTTTGACAATAATTATGATACTTTTTCAGGGACACCTTCATTTCATCCCAGGTTGCAATAGAGTTTGAGCCCAGCCCCATAAACCACCCGAGGGCTTCATCCTTTAATGTAGCAGGAAACAAATTCAGCTTATGAGCATTGGAAGAATAGTCATATCTCCTCCACAATACATCGAACTCGAATAAGAAGGCACCAGGATTTTCACTAGAGGTACCATGAAAATTTGGTAAGGCAGAGGCAGGAATGTTTTTCATTTGACTGGTTCTAGTAGATCCTCTGATAGGAAATTCAAACTTAAGTAATTCCTCTTCCTTCTCATGATAGTCCCCATATGTAGTACCAATACCCTCTAGATGAGCCATATCGAACCAAAATGGAGTGGGACCCTGGTGAACTACAAATCCTTTAGAGTCAGTTGTCTGGAACTATAGCTCTTAAATATGATTGAAGAGGAATTCCTCCTTAGGGTGACCACTAAGAAAAGATGATTTCCCCTAGTAAGAGGAGATTCTTGATGAGTAGAAACAGAGGATTCTATGACAGAAGGATTCTTCTCTGTTGTGGGGGTATTGATCTCTTTAGGATCAACTGTTAATCCCTATTCAAAACTCTCAATCCTTGGTTTAAATTCCCCTGACTCCTCTGCCTTGTTCTTTACAAACTTATTTTTGCCTGCCAATTTATTAGTGAACAAAGTTGTGCTAATAGCACTAGTAAAAATATTTGAAAGTCTATATTGGCCCCTATTAAAAAAAAACCAAACCTTATACTTGCCAAATAATCAGGACATGGCTTTCATGAATTATGACCTATGCAGGCGCGTAGTTACCACTTCAACTCCCCAAGTCCTAAAAAGAACTAAAATAAAATAAATCACATTGAAACACATCCAGTATCATCTCTTAGCACCTCCCTAACAATGGCACCAAAATGTTTGGGAAAATTATAGACTTATAATTTGATAGCCATAAATCATCAACTTGGGGTAGGTAACCTTATGAGATGTTGAGAAAAATATATGCAGGCTAATATTTGAAATGTTTTTCTAAGCAAAAGCACACACACATAAACACTTAGCAACAAAGGCTATGGAGTGAATTCAATCATCCCTCTACAACACCTAGAATTGTTGATGCTGATAAAAAAAAGATAATGGATCAATCAAATAGCAATTAAACCAATTCAACATTTCAAAATGTAAATGAAAGCTTGATCAAATAACTCCAAACATATGCATCAAATAATATTCACCATTTAAAAATCATACATGTGCTACTACAAAATAGAAAAGAGAAACAAAAGTTGTAAAACAATTATGTCAATTTATGAAAAATAATTAAAAGAAACACAAATCTGCAACTATTGGAGTTGTGAGTAAAGGGGGCCCACTCTTACTCACAACCCCTTTAACTACTAAAGGGGTTTACAAAGTGAGATTAGAAGAACATGCAGTTTTATATTATTCTGGACAAATATTACAGTATTACAGAAGTTTGGTTATCCCCTTCTTTGTAAATGAAACATAAAAGTATCTATACAAGTGCAGAGGCATAAACTTGCTGGAATTAGGAAAACTAACATACTGCAACCATTTTCTAACAATAAATAGAAAAGAGAATAAAAATAGACATTCTTAGTTTAATCCATCACTGAAAGCATGGATCAAACTGATCTCGTTGAGTTGCTGGAGCTATTTCCCAATACAGTCATCTATGAGAGGACTAAAGATCTGGGCAGTTTTGGTGACAGTTTTGAGGCAGCCAATAGGATAGCATCCATGTAAGCAGATTTATTAACACAAACCATGTTTTCATTCTCTTTGAGACTGGCCAGAACATAGTCAATTTTTGAGAACAGTGCAGGAAATCAAATCAGTTACAGGATATTAACGTATCTATAGGAAATCAGTGTTTCTATAGGAAATTAAGGGATGTATGCAGGAAATTACATAACCACTTCGGAAGATAGTTGTTCTGCATAAGATTCGGTCCACACCCTTAAAATTTTAGATAATTCGATTAGGTAACATTTAACTTCAAAAATACTCAAGAATAAAGTCAAATGATACTTTTTAAAATGATTTTCATACCTTAAAGCTCACAACACCCTTTTGGTCAAAACACATATAACATGGAACAAAGAGATTTATTAAGGGTAAAAAAGAGTTCTAAAGGGGGGAAGTAAGGCCTTAGAAACATTATAAAAAATGAATAGAATTGAGGCTCAACAAAAACTCAACTAGTGGAATATACTCTTCCCACCTCCACTGTTGATGCATGATGTACATTCTCAACATGTAATCCAAAATCCTATTGACCCTCTTTGTCTTTCCATATATGGAACAAAGAGATTTATTAAGGGTCAAAATGCATTCTAAAGGAGGGGATTAAGGCCTTAGAAATGTTATAAAAAATGAACAAAATCGAGGCTCAACAAAAACTCAACCAGTGGAAGATACTCTTCCCACCTCCACTGCTTATGCATGACGTACATTCTCAACATGTAATCCAAAATCCTATTGAACCTCTTTGTCTATCCATCTATCTGTGGATAATAAGTTGCACTGACGGCTGAATCTATATCCAAACCTACAAATAATTCCTTCCAAAATATATAAGCGAAATTAAAATCCCTATTTGACACAATCTTCATTTTAACACCATGTAACCTCACTACATCTTTGATGAAGCCCTGTGCTACATCATTAGGTGAATAAGTAGACTTCAGTGGAATGAAGTGTGCTACCTTTCAAGTTGTCCTCCATGACCATGATGAAATAATTATGTGTAGATGTCCTCGGCAAACCTGTGATGAAATCCATGGAAATGACCTCCCATTTGAACTCTGGAATCAGAATTGGATGTAGCAATCCACCATGGTGCTTACATTCTGCTTTTACCTGTTGACAATATAATAATCTAGCCAAAATTTCTACCACTTCCTTCTTTAGAGGTCGACTAACAATATAATTTATTCATAGCTATAAATGTCTTCTGATATCCCAAGAGATAAGCTTCTTGAGCTCATTGCCATTTGGCACATTTATCTTATCCCTAAATATGACCAAACCATATGCTTTAAGATGGTAGTCCACATCCTGATCACTTATACACTGTTGTAGCCTATGTATAAGCTCTCTATTCCTGTCATCCTATTGTCCTGCTTGCGGGATACGATATTGTAAATCTGTCCCGTAGGAGCTCATAGTTGTTATGTGATTTACCTATAATCTCCTTCTAAGAGTATCTGCAACCCTGTTCTCTTTACCTTTAATGTACTTAATGTCAAAGTTGAACTCACTAATCATGGACAACCATCTAGCGTATCCCAAATTCAAATTCAATTGGTCAAATAGGTACCTCAATCCACTGTTATCACTCATCAGTACAAACCTCATGCCAAGAAGATAATGCCTCCACATATTCAATGCATGGATGATTGCTGCCAACTCAAGATTTTGCGTGAGATAGTTTTATCGTGCTTATTCAGATTCCTTAATTCATAGCATACCACCTAACCTTCATGCATAAGACCTCCACAAATTCAAATCTTGCAAGCATATGTACATACCACAAACTCTTTATCTGGATCTGCAATCTCTAGAACTAGAGCATTTATCAACAACTCAAAATTGTATACACATTCCCCTGTCCATTCAAATATCTTACCTTTCTTTTGCGATAATGTATTAAATAAAAAATATTTGATAAGTTCTTGATGAACCTCCTGTAATAACCTATTAACCCCATCAATGATCTTACCTCATCCACATTCGTAGGAGCTTCCCACTCCATGATAGACCTTATCTTTTCTGGCTCCATTGCTATGCCTTCCTTAGAATTCACGTGTCTTAAGTAATTTACCTCTATTTGAAAGAAACTGCACTTATTGAGCTTAGCATACAACTGATTCTCTTTCAGCAATCTTAATACCACTACTAAATGTTCACCATGTTCTTCCCCATTCTTAGAATATAGCAATATATCATCAATGAATACAATAACAAACTTGTAGACTTAAGGACAAAATACACTATTCAACAAGAACATAAAAATAGTTGGAGCATTAGTCAAACCAAAAGGAACTACAATAAACTCATAATGACCACACTTGGTTTGGAAATAATTCTTATAGATGTCCTCTTCTTTAATGTGTACCTAATATTATCCTAGTATAAAGTCAATCTTTAAAAGCACGACTACTCTTTTCAAATGATCAAACAAGTCATCAATACTCGGAAATGGATACTTGTTCTCGATGGTCACCTTGTTCAACTACCTATAATCGATGAAAAACTTGAAATTACCATCCTTCTTCATAAACAACACTAGTGCACCACAAGGCTATACACTTGGCATAATGTATCACTTTTCAAGAATTTCCTTCAGCTGTAATTTTAATTCCACTAAATTTGGTGTGATCATCTTGTATGGTTCCTTTGATGCTGGTGTTTCCCCTGGTACCAACTCAATAGAAAAGTCCACTTCCCTATGAGGTGGCAACTTTGAAATTTTTGTGGGAAATACATCCTGAAACTATCGTAAAACTGGGTACCTATTCAATACTTTTGCATCCTCAACATAATTTTTCACTAAAAATATGCACTGCGAATAATGCATACCCTTTCCTATGTCTACTCTTTTCCTACATAGCTATAACCATCCTAACTAATGTTTCCTTCTTCTTACCCTACAAGATTCTTTGTTTTGTATTATCATCCAAGCACTTAATGAACTTGTCATAACAATCCACTTTGGTCCTATGAAGATACAACCAGTCCATACCCATAAGCATACTATATGATCCCAATAAAACTACATTCAAATGTGCCTAGGTAGGCATACTATTCAACTCAAATGCACAAGACCTTACCCAATAATGAACTCTCTTCTTCGTACCTGTATCCAACTGGACTAACCTAAATTTGCATGAAATTCTTTATTCAAACCATAGTTATGCACCAAGTCAAGATTAATATAACTATAATTAGATCTAGGGTTAATTGAAATAGTGACAACTTGATCACAAAACTTATTGCCCATCCAGATGATAGACACATGTTGATTTGCCTTCCTATTATCCAACACTACATATATATGAGGAATACTTTGTCCAACATCCCCTACTATCTGTTCCTTTGATAACCATAAATCTGCAGTCTAGCACCGTGATGTTGTGGAAAATCTCTTCTATGGTTCTCTCCTCCATAAGTCCAACACTATAAGGGCTTCCTACCATCACAATTGTTCTTCTCCTCAAACCCAAATTCCTGTCCTCTATCAGATGCATTGAACTTCTTAGGTAGTGTTACATTCTCTTCGTTACCT
Organism: Pinus taeda; assembly: GCA_000404065.3. NCBI lineage: Eukaryota > Viridiplantae > Streptophyta > Pinopsida > Pinales > Pinaceae > Pinus > Pinus taeda. Next base: position 7,458 of record APFE031735549.1, on the reverse strand, counting down.
ATTTCCTGAGGTCTTGTTCACTTCTTATCCTATTTTCCTTTATTCCTCTCATTGCCTTCCTAATCCTATTTAGTCTCAAATTTGTGCTTTGATTGCTCATAATAATCTTTATCTTCCTAATGGATTCCTCCTGTTGTCACTTAAGAATTCTAATACCAAAATGTCTCATATTAGTTTATGGTAAAAGTTAGTGCTAGTCTAAGTTTGATGTTTGTTTTCCTTAGAGTCTGAGTCTTAGGAGTCTTAGAGTCAAATATACATTCTCATTCATCACTGGACATTCTCATTCATCACCGGTCTCATAGCCATGTGTCAGTTTTGTTTAAAAAGTTACTATGTGCCACAAAGCCCTTTAGGTGATTTCGTAGCGCATGTAACCATTTTGAAGTGTTTTCGCAGCGCAACAGTTTTAGGTGATTTCACAGCACGATATGTTTTAGGTGATTTCGTAGTGCATAATTCAAAATTTAAACTGACTGCGCTATGAAATCGGGGATTCGTGCATTCTGCAACGAATCTTTCCCAAATGTCAAATCTGTCAAGTTAAGCTATAGTTGCATCATTCATTGTTATTTTATGCACTCCCCATATCATATCCAACCGCTTATCTCCATCATTGCATCCGCTAGGCACATTGATACACACAGATTGCAAGTTCCAAGAAAAGCTAGGTATGCACAACCTTAATGATGATTGTATTTGTTGCATGAGAAATAAGTATGCAAGATTCCAATTTAGAAACATTGTTATCAAGCGAGGCAGTCATTCAAGTGAGGCAGTCTTTCAAGCAAGGCAGCCATTCAATCGAGGCAGAGATTGGAGTTTGAGCAGTGTTAGCATTTCCCACCTCCATTACACTGAACATTCATGGAGGGATCGACAGAAAGGAAAGATCACAGATCAGGCAAATGTTTGAGAAATGAGCCTGAAGGTTTAGACATAACCTTGAAGAACAAAGAAGTTGACCGTGCATTCAAACAAGCTGGATGTTGGAATTTTTGCAAGAAACTCCAGGAATGTCATGTACAAGTTACCAAGGAGTTTTCCTTGAATTTCACTGGACTAAACTCAAAGGTTGGTATGTTGGAATTGCAGGTCTCACTAGACATGATATCCACAGTTACAGAGATTCCAAGGGGCCAAGAAAGTTGGTTTAAGAATTTTAAATTTGATATGAACCCATGCAAAGAGTTTCCAAAGCAAGAATTCATTGATTCGGACTTAAACAAGTATGTTCCTAGAAGTTATGTGAAAGAGTCATATGCCAATCTTCTTACTTGTATACAAAAGTACCTAACCTGTGAAGGAAGATGCAATAAAGTATATTCATACCATTTTAAACTTCTGTTGCATTTCACAGGAAAGGCATCTATTGATCTACCTTTTTACTTATTCCGTAGATTGAGTAAAATGTGTGATAAGGTACAGCTAAAGAAAGAAGCCTGTCAGACTTCATTGTTCCACCATGGCTTGGTTAAATTGATAGTTCTGCATGAACTCCAGAGGGTAGGTAGGGACTGGCACACATTTCTATTCATGTCTAGTTTAAAGAATGAGACTGGTCTTAGCCCTCAAGCTGCAAAAGATCTTCCGACAACAACTGGTCATCAGATAGAGACAAGATCTAAGAGGTTTTCAAAGTTGAAAGCAAGGGAACAGGTAATAGAGTCCATCAAGCCACTGACTATTCAGGATACACCCTAGCAATATCTTACAGAGAAAACTCAGGTTAGAGAGAGAGCACATGAATCAAGCACAGGTGAAGGAGTTCAAAGAAGAAGGACTAGGAGCCAGGTAGTTAAGGAAAAGGGTAAGTCAGTGACTATTGTAGAAACCCCTGTTTCAAAAGGAGACTTAAATGACTTATTGCAAGCCATTAACATTGAAGAATCTCCACTAGTGCAAGCAGATTTGATAGAGTCAGGAAAAGACAAAGCTAAGAGAGTCAAAGCCTCAAAGAAATTAAAGTTTGATGATCAGGTTGATCAATTTGTATTTAATCCCAGGAGACCCATAACGAGGAAGTTTAAACAAATACAAGAGGTACCGCCCAATGCAGATGAAATAGGGGAAGTGACACAGCCTCATGAAATAAAGGATAAAAGAAAAATAGTTGCCATTCAAGAATAATATAATATGGAAAACTTGAAAAAGAGATTGGAATTGGCTAACTTTAATATTGCTAGACTGAAAAAAGCTGCCAGGAAATTTGCAACTAAGGAGGCTTATTTTAATCAAATGCAAGCTCGGTGGGAGGACCAAACATTTCAAATTCCTGAGGTGGTTGATTTTAGTGTTCAATTCCATAGTTGGACTGTGACTGCAATAAAGGAAGCTCAATTTATCCGAAAGGTCAATACAAACCTCAGATCCGGGATCAAGGTCATGAAGAAACAAATTGAACACTTAAAGATACAGTTAGCCCAGCTGAAAGAATCTCCTTAAAGAAATCTCAAGTAAGGCTATGTTTCAAATTTTGATGGTTTTGCTTGGTATAATCTTTTTTAAGAATCATACATTTCTATTCAGTTTTGAAAGGCCTTGGAGCAATTGAAAGAACGTTTAAGTAGCAAAAGCCTCAAAACAACAGAATTTTGGTTGAGCTAGTCAAAGAAAACTGTGTTTTTTGGAATAACACAGCAGTTTCGTAGTGCGCTACAAAACTGCTGAAGGTGATGACTAACACTCAGTAGTTTTGTAGCACGCTACGAAACCGCTGAAGCTACACAATCTAATCTCAGTTAACAGATTTTGAAATACAAGAATATATTTTGAAAAGGGAGTGTCTTCAAGGGATCATCTCAAGCTATCAACTTTCAACATGGCCAAGACAGGTGGAAGAAACATGTATTCAAGTCCAACTCTAAACTTTTTGTCATAAAGTGAGCACATTTACAACAGTCCAAGATATGTCAGACAATTTGGAAAAGTTTTTTCCTTTACACATAAAAGAGGTTGACAACACATCAAGGATGTGGCAATCTGATATATATATCAGATAATCAAAGATGAAAGGCATGGTTCTTTAGATTCGAACATTTTTGAGGCAAACCTAAGGCCGATAAACAGGGGTAGTTTCCTATGTTTCAGAGGAAATGGAGAAGATGTGACATTGAAGACTAGTATGGAGTTTTAAACATCCACTACAACCAAAATAAAAAGGGACCACATGTCAAAGAACGAGGATGATTGTAATTAAGGCTATTATTAGCATAATATGGAGTTGGACTCCTATTTGATTTAGATTTCTAGAAAGTCTAGTTGTAGTTTATTACATTTAATAGGCAGTTAAAAGTTGAATAGGTGTCATTAGAAGTAGAATTCGAGCTCCCCTCATGCTTGAGGAGGAATCTCAGCTAGGTTGAAGAGCTCTATATATAGGAGAAAGAGAAATGTAATTGGGGTTGGAAATTTATGTGAAAAAGCTCTGATATTTGGCCTATGTAAAGACTCTGTTTTTCTGGTAATATAGTACTGGCTTATGCTTCTCAAGAATCATATAGACTTCAATGTATGAGTTTCCTTTGTTGTCTTTCATGATTATCTACACTGTTATGAGTATTTGATTACTTAGAAATCGCTTGCAGTGTTCTAATTTCCTTCATATACTCGTTGACTGTCTTCTTTATGTTTGGTGTGCTCTACCTATATTGAAATCTGAATTCCTTGACTTTTATGCAAAGCCAATCCTACTATTAATACTAGATCACATATGACTCCATAAGCCCAGTAGATACCTCTTAATTTTGTTTCCACCATTTTCATTTCTATTTGTTTCACAAAGAGTTAGCCATCTTGATCATAATCAAAAACCTTTAATCCCTTGAGAGAGCCCTCTCAGGATGAGGAGGCTAAGCCTTAGCTAAAAGATTGGTTTGAAATAGCTACTTGAAGTCTTCCTGGTCTGCAGCCTTCCAGGGCCTGATTTTGAGATAACACCTCCAATGATTTAGTGATCAAGGGCTCATGTCCCAAGTGTCGTAAAATGCTCAAAAATGAAAGTGCTCAGAATTGGCTTGAACCTAAACGACCAGATAGAGCTCGTCCTCCTAATTCTGGTGCCGCAAATGGTTTGAAAAATGGTCGCTGTATGTGAAATTTATGTCAAAAACAAAATCGCCCAATAACCCTTAATTTTTGAATTTTCAAAAAAAAAATTTAAAAAAAAATATTCCACAGAATATTCCTAGGAATATTCCTTTTGAGTGAGTCAATCAGAAGCCGCCATGTGGCAAGCCCGGAGGCCACCACATGGCCCAGGATGACGTCAGCAACATGTATGGGTGCATTGTAAAGTTTTTCGCCTCGGCAAGTTTTGAACCCGTGACCTGCCTTTCATTAACCCTCCGTCTTACTGTTTGGGCAATCCGCTGGTTCGTGTTTGGGTAGCGGACCAAACATTTAAAAGTTGTAAACTATTGCATTGGCAGGAAAATAAGGGTGGTTCGTGTTTAGGTAGTGGACCAAACGTTTAAAAATTGTAAACTATTGCATTGGCGGGAAAATAAGGGGGCCAGCCCCTAAGGGCTAGCCCCCATGCCATATGACCAAGCCCCGGAACCGTAGGCTTAAGCCTACCCGAAAGCAGAAACTGCTAAGTTAGTTAAACGTGGTCACATGCGCGATTATAGTCGGCAGTCAAGGCGGAGTTTGCGGACCTGTTGGCGGTGGCGCCAAATTTGGTGGATGCCCCATATTTGGCAGAGCTAACTGGCCGTAACTAAAGTTGGCTAGAGTTTTTTAGGGGAAACTGGCAGTTGGGAGTAAATAGCCATAACTTTGGCTAGGAAAGGCGGTTTTGGATGAATTTTTTTTTTATTTTTTTATTTTTTTTTATTTTGGGTATTTTCGACCTTCGGAAGCCATTGGCACAGGTCTTACAACATTATGAATTCATTTGCACAGGTTTTGGAGCCGTGGAAGTTCTAGGAGCCACTAGGGCCCAGTATTGTGAGAACTGTATTGGGTTGCAGGTATCCATTGGAGGTGAACCAGCAGTCAATCCTGACGGATTCATGTGTTCTGAATCCATTTTTATAGTCTATTCCACCTGTAGATACTTCTATTCAGCTGTAAATTCATTTTGAGCATTTAATTAAAACGAGGACAAGCCCATTTGGGAGCCTTGGACCTAGCAGACGTAGCCCAGGAGGGGTGAATTGCTTCATCAACTTCTTTTGCATCAGTGGTTGATTTATTTTGCAGAACAAATTTGTTTTAATGTGTTAAACAGTAAAAGGAAATAATTCTGCTATGCTTGAATGGATCATGAACAGCTGAAAATTTCATTTGTTTCTTTACTGCAAGACATGGGCATCTTTTAAACATGTTTACTATTGAATTGAATACCTTGCAAACCTTTCTCAAGTAGTTTCAAATTCAAATCAAGTTGGTATCAGAGCTATGTTGTTGTTTCTTTGTATCAAAAGCAGTCAAATAATCTATAGATAGAGCCTGAAACGAGCCAGGAAGCCTTTGAAATGCTCTTGTTATACAATTGCAAAGTAGATAAATGCTCTTTTTGTCAATCTCTGGTGTAGTTGTCTTTTGATTGTTTTTGTGCAAAGATCTTCTAACTGTCTTGCAAGTATTAATGCTTACCAGGTTGAAACTTAAAAGAGGGGAAGGACAGTTGACTAGAGAAAGGGAGAATCCTCAGTCAAGGAAGGCCAGAGATCCATCACCTCCACCTTCAATTTCACCCTTAAGAGTCTCAGCAGAAGCTTCAAGAATGTCTGAACAGGGAGGGGAAATTCCTGTAGACATGGATCCAAAAGAAGAAGAAAGAGTCTTCAAAAAGGCTTTCTTGGACCTCACTGAAATGGTGAGGATATTGTACCAAGAAAGAAATGAGAAATTGGCTGGAGAAGGGTCCAAACATCCACATGAAGGAGAGGGTTCTTCAGGAGGTAAGAAGGATGATGATCATTCCAAGAAAGGACATGGAGGTAATGGTGATCTGCCACCCCCATCGTCACCTCCTTCCTCTTCATCCTCGTCTTCTTCTTCTGTGCATAGGCATAGATCCTCTGGAAAAAGTACTTTTTTGAAGCTTGATGTAAAATTCGAATTACCTATGTTTAATAGTGAAGTGAATGTAGAAAAGATTGACAACTGCATTAGGCAGTTGGAAGTTTACTTGAGGATCTAGAATATGCATGATGATGCCACAAAGATTCAGTTGGCTTCTTTGAGAATGGATGGAGCAGCATTGGTCTGGTGGGAGGCCAAGACCAAGGAGGAGATCAAGAAATTTGGTAAGGTTACCTTAACATGGACTGACTTTCTGTTAGCCATTAAATTTTTTTTTTATCCTCTTGCTCACATGCAGAAAGCCATTATGAACTGGCAAAATTTCAGACAACTTAAGGGTCAGAGTGTCCAAGACTACACCCAAGAATTTAGGAGAAGAGCTCTCTTGTTAGGGGTAGATTTACAGACCCAGGACACATTGCTGAAGTATATTCATGGCCTGCATAGCTACCTTAGACACACCATCTTGATGTTTAACCCTACTAGTTTGGATGAGGTTTGTGTCCAAGCTACCCATTTAGAGGCAAGGGGAAAAAACACATTTGAAGAGGGTAGAAACAAGCCCACCAAGGGGAAAAACAAAGAGAAAACCTCCAAGGGAAAGGGAAAAAAGAATGCATCTGTCAAACAGGAGAGTGAGAAAGTGATCTATAAACATTGTTCTAAACCAGGCCATGAGGAGAAAAACTGTTGGAAATTACATCCTGAGAAAAAACCTCAGTTTAACAAATCCAAAGGGAAACAGAAAACTGCTGCCACTACATCTACTCCACAATATTTAGGGGATGATTCAGGTGATGAAACCAAAATTACAGCCATGGGATTGAAAAACTTGAAGGGAAAAGAAATGGAAATTCAAGCCAACACTAGTACCTCAAACTGTCATGTACAAGCTCTTAATGAGGAAGAAAGAATTGAACAGTTTCATGTGAGGTTGATTTCAAAACATACTAAGATTGACACACTTTTTGATAGTGGTCACAAGCAAACCCCATATCAGAAGACTTGGTCAAGCAGCTTAAACTTGAGACTGTTCCACATCCGAAGCCATATCCACTTGGATGGATTTGCAAGGATGCAAATTTACAAGTTACAAGAAAGTGCACATTGCGCTTTGCAATTACTGCAAATTTTATTGATACAGTTGTGAACTTGATGTGGTACCTTTTGATATAGTAGGAATTGTTTTGGGAAGTCCTTACTTGTTTGCCAGGAAATCTATCTTCCATCACCATGAAAAAAAATATCATCTTTTCAAAGATGGCAAGGAGTTCATTGTTAGAGCTCAATGCAAGAAGACAAATATAGAGATGGTGAATGCAAGACAGGTAAACAAGCTAGTCAATTTAAGTAAGAATTTTGTTCTTCTTATGATTAAGCCCAAGGTTGATGTGAATCATGAGTCATTTGACAATTGTGATCCAA
>APFE031735544.1:12412-28757 GCA_000404065.3 Pinus taeda | reverse complement strand
ATATAGCAAAGGTGCATATAACCAAAATAGCATCGAGTGTAATCCAATTTGAACCAAAAATACATCAACAAAGAGGTTGTAGATGGCCTCTACAATCTAAAAAATTCACGCTAACAAATACCTGCATATCATCAAAATCATTGCATATATTGGGATCCTCATTATCAATAATTCCCTCTAAGCATTAAAATGAGATAGAAAAAGTTTAACATGTCGTATTGAGATTTTTTTGAGCGGTAGATACAATTTTACTAGGGTCGTGACAAAGGAGTTCAATAATCAATGTTGCCAATTTCAAGATACATAGAGGGCTTGGTGCTCTTCATTAAATGCTAAGTTCCATACCCTCATACATGATAGAATCCAATGGAATTTTTGCAATTCCCTATTAATTGTTCACCAATTGTTCTATGCAACTATTACTTCAACAATATCCGATAGCATCCAATTTAACAATTTCACTTCTTCAATTAGCTAATGACAGTGGAGCAATAGTAAATATAACAATTATACAAATGCACATTCAAAGACAACCAAGAGACAAGAGACACAATATTTGGTCAATGACAAGGGAAAAACCCCACTAAAGAGAAAACCCTTCCAAATCTTCTTCTATTAGATGTCTTCAAATGTTTACTAGAGAGAATACAACATCCAAGAGTCAAAGTCAAACTTTGACTAGCCAATATCCAATGACAATATCCAATATCCAAATATGCCAAACAACTATCTAAACCAAAGACAATGGAGAGAGATGAAGTCAACAATAGTCAAATTTTATCTTCTTGTAATCTACCCAAGTCAACAACAGTCAACAATAAAGCAGTGAGCCCTAATGAGTCAGCAGTCAATGATTAACACATCCCTTTAGGAGCTCAGTCAACTTTAATCAAACTCAGCCTCAAATGCTGGTCAAAGTCAACCCAAAATAGTCCTCAAAACCTCAATCAAACTAGGACAAAGAAGAGAGAAATTTTATTGCTACAATCTGCAATTTTCTATTGTCAAACTAGAAAGTCAACATTAGTCAAACTACCTAGATTGCCTATATTTTTGTGCTAGTCAAATCAACCTCAAGAAATCATATTTTTTAGGTCAAAGCAGATCAAAATGTGAAGTCAAACTCGATCAAAGTGCAATCAAACTGTCCAATTGAAAAGTCAATGCAGAAATAGTCAAAATTGCCTCCAAGATCCTCGCACATGTGAAGAGAGAAGAGCTTCCTTTAACCTATACGAACCAAGTAAATGAAGAGAGAAGAAGAATGTGTGTTGTGTAATGTCCAAATGAGCCAAGAGGGCACTTGTATTTATATGCAACTTGAGGGGTGTCATTTTGTCCATGAGATGTGCCATTTGATCGAAGGTTGACCTTGACAATTTTGTATTTGTGTGCTTGACCTCAAAAATCCACTTTTCCTTATCCAAATTGAGTGCTTCAAAAGTCAATTTTGGTCCTCTCGAAAAGAGGAAATAAATGCAATGATTATCTCCATCAAATGAGTTGTCCAAAGTGGGATTTGAACCTAGTTTCACAATTTAACACTCCCTCTCAACTAGGGAGAATTTCACCTGCCAATATCTGACCATCGATCATCGCACCATCCTATCATCATGTACCATCTTTTCTTGTCTCTGCTCATCTCATGTTGAACATTCTCGAATCTAAAGAAGAATAAATGTTGCAAGAGAACTCTAGCTACTACCCTAACTCTATCACCATCAGGGAGACTCTGCTACCACCCAGAATCATCATCATCGTCATCATCATATCGGGAAGCCATGGCTACCACCTGAAACCAAAGACAATGGGCGAGATCGAACTACCCCAATGCATAGTGATCACACTATATCCCAAATTCCCTGACAATAGGTGAGATCAACTTACCAGAGGTAAGGATCACACTCTACCCTATTGTCCCTCGTCATCCATCTTAACCCTAAAGAATCAGATGGTAAACACTTGCATTCACCAACATGGGCGAGATCCACCTATTGCAAGGGGTAGGGATCACACTCTATCCCAAGTCCCTAAACCCATTGACCACATGGGAAAGGTTATCCCACAGAGTGGGCAAGATGCTAATTGGGGCATACTCTAACTAGGGGAGATCCCAAGTCTCAACATCTTATTGGTCAAAGGTCTCTCATCCCCAAGAGCCCTATAGTTCCATTCCTCACCCTGGGAGCTCAACTAGGGGGGAAGATCATTGCTCAATGTTCTTTATCAACTTAGACCCTTATTCGAAAGGGTCATCTCAACTGGTCCAAGTTACTCTTTGAAGACCAAGAACTTCTCTTTTGGCAAAGCCTTGGTGAAGATATCAATTATCAACTCATCTATCGAAATGTGGAGGAGTCTCACGGCTCCTCTCTACACCATGCCGTAGATGTAATGATATATGATCTCAATATGCTTGGACTTTTCGTGAAACACAGGATTCTCTGAGAAACGAATCCCACTCTTGTTATCGCAATAGATGAATGTCGTGTTCAAAACCTGCTCAAATAGCTCTCCAAAGAGATTCCTCAACCAAATTGCTTCACAGCTGACCAGGTTGGTTGCAATATACTCGGCCTCAATAGTGCTAAGGGCTAGCTATAGATTTCTGCTTCATGCTCATCCACGATATCATGGTAGATCCTAGACTAAAACAACATCCGGAAGTATTCTTCCTGTTGACAACACTACCGACGCAATCTACATCTATATATCCATGTAGTCTAACATCTCCAATGACATATTTCAATCCAAGTTTAATAGTCCCATATAGATATCTTAATACATGCTTGGCATTGACCCAATGTACGTGGTGAGGCTCAGTCATAAACTGGCTCAAAATGTTAATTGTGAAGCATATGTTAGGGTGAGTGTTTACAAGAAACATCATAGCACCAATCGGTTGTCTATATTTCCTGGGTCTGGTCTGGCAGCCTCTCCACATAGCTTCTTGAAATTCATCTCCATAGGTGTAGGCAAGGACTTGCACTCAACTATGCCAAATCTTTCTAGCAATTTTACAACATATTTTCCTTGTGAAAGGAAAATATCGCTTGGCTTTAGCCATAGTTCTAGTCCGAGGAAATAGTGCATCAAATCAAGGTCTTTCATTTTAACTCTGAAGTCAACTTCCTCTTACATTATAGAATGAGAGGGTTTGCACCTGTCATGAATAATTCATCAACATATAATACCAAAATTAGAGACATAGCTTGTATCATTTTGAAGTACAAGTTTGGATTAGCATTGCTCCTTGTGAATCCCACATTCATCTAGTAACTGTCGATACGTGCATACCAAGCACGAGGGGTTTGATTCAATCCATAGATAGCTTTCTTCAATCGGCATACATGGGTCTTCCTGTCATGAAATTCAAATCATGTAGGTTGTTCAACATATACTTCTTCTTGTAGCAAATCATGTAAGAAAGTAGTCTTCACATCCATTTGATGAAGAATCCATCCCATACTTGCAGCGATGGATTCAAGAAGATTCCATCCCAAACTTGCAGTAAGGGATTCAATGGGTTCAAGGGTCCATCACGTCTTTTTGAATCCTTGAAATCTCGATTGGATTGAGGATGTCTTCTCGACTTAGATGGCTTTCCCTTTCCTTTCTTCACATTCTTCTTCTTACCATGAGCAGTGAAGGTAGTGGGATCTCCTTCATTTGGCCTTTGAATTTTTCCTCTACATATCATCAATATTTCCTCTTGATTGCATAGAGCAAGTAGCTCATCAAAAGAGGGCATCATTTCCACGTTGTCGATATAATTAATGAACATATCTGATAATGAAAGAAGGCCACTAAGGGAAGTCATCACCAATTTCTTGTTAGGTATTGATTTCTTGAGCAGTTTAGAGTTGCTCCCTGATCTCAGTGATTCTTATGAAAAATGATTGCACGGTTTCTCCCTCATGCAACTTAGATTCCTTGAGTTGATTTTTCAATTCCATTATATGACTCAAATCATTTACCTCATACATGCCCACAATTTTATCATACATTTCTTTGGAAGTCTTCAAGGACGAAATATAAACAACTAAATGATCTCTTAAAGAGCCAATAATGATCTTCTTTGCTTTAATCTCACCTTTCTTATACTTGGACTTGATAGATTGAGAAGCATTTTCTGGTGGTGGTGAAATCTTTCCTTCCATGTACTCCAAGACATCATAATCATCTAAGGTGACATTGATCCTGGTCTTCCATGCTGCAAAGCCACATGAGTCAACTAGCTTTTCATTATCCTTGAAATAAGAGGTAGACATTTTTACCAAAATAATTTCAAGGTAGACATTTTTACCAAAATATTTTCCCCTTTCAATCCGCTGCTTAGAAGATGGATGCTCTTGCTCTATGTCTCTTGGGCTTATCTTCACCTCAGCTCTGATACAATGTTAATTTTTCATCAATTGTTCTATGGTACAACTATTACATCAACAATATCCAATAGCATCCAATTTAGCAATTTCACTTCTTCAATTAGCCAATAACAGTAGAGCAATAGTAGATAGAACAATTATACAAATGCACCATGAGAGACAACCAAGAGACGAGACAATATTTGGTCAATGACTAGGGAAAAACCCCACTAGGGAAAAAACCCTTGCAAATCTTCTTCTATTAGATGGTCTTCAAATGTTCAGCAGAGAGAGTACAACATCCAAGAGTGAAAGTCAAACTTTGACTAGCCAATATCCAATGTCAATATCCAATATCCAGATATGTCAAACACCTATCTAAACCATAGACAAAGGAGAGAGATGAAGTCAACAATAGTCAAATATGATCTTCTTGTAATTTGCCCAAGTCAACAACAATCAACAGCAGATCAGTCATCCCTAACCAATCATCAGTCAACAATCAACACAACCCTTTAGGAGCTCAGCCAACTTTAGTCAAACTCGGACTCAAATGCTGGTCAAAGTTAGCCCAAAACAATCATCAAAAGCTCAGTAAAACTAGGTCAAAGGAGAGAGAAAGTTTGTTGTTGCAATCTACAATTTTTTGTGGTCAAACCAGAAAGTCAACACTAGTCAAACTGCCCAGATTGCCTCTGTTTTTGTGCCAAACAACTCAACCTCAAGAAATCATATTTTTCCAAGTAAAGAAGATCAAAATATGAAGTCAAACTTGTTCAAACTAAACCCAAACTATCCAGTTGAAAAATCAACACAGAAAATTCAAAATTGCCTCCAAGATCCTCGCATGTGTGAAATGAGAAGAGTTTCCTTTAACCTATATGAACCAAACAAATGAAGAGAAAAGAAGAATGTGTGTTTTGTGGTGTCCAAATGAGGCAAGAGGGCACTTGTATTTATATGCAACTTGAGGGGTGTCATTTTGTCTATGAGATGTATCAGTTGACCCAAAGTCGACCTTGACAATTTTGTATTTGTGGGTTTGACCTCAAAAATCCACTTTTCCTTATCCGAATTGAGTGCTTCAAAAGTCAATTTTGGTCCTCTCGAAAAGAGGAATTCAATGAAATGATTATATCGATCAAATGAGTCATCCAAAGTGGAATTTGACCCTTGTTGCACAATTTAACATCCCCCAAATCCTAAACATTGTTGAGTTTGTTGGAATTTGAGTGGGATATAAAATTAAACTTTCTTCACATCTAATCCAATGAAGTCAGAATCACTCTCAAACATCCTAATCTATTAATGGCAATGTTAAATGTTTATTTATTTTTCATTTTCATCATTGTACATTAAGAATTTAACATTATCATTAATTGCATAGCATTAGTAGGGCCCTAAGCTTTAATATTAGACCTCCCCACTTATAATTTAATGTTTTCAAGCAAAATTTAGGGGAGACGCCGTGTTATTTTCTAGTGGGAATTCCTAGAAAGATCCTTTTTAGGGAAGCATGTCCACCACATTGGAGAAACACATCCCACACATTTGGGAAACACTTTCCCCTACATCTCCCCAAGTTTCCCAAAAGGGGGACATGAGGAAACATTTCCCAAAACATCCCCCCATCCCAAGTACACGGGAAACATGGGGAGCGTGCACCTCGCCCTAAAGGATATGTCCTCATGGAACACTACCTTCATATCCTCTTTTATCCAACCTATGAAGCACTAATCTTCTTGGTTGAACTTGCACCTTGATCTGTAATTGATGGTGGAGCAACACTTTCAGCCTCTACCTCGTTATGCTCTTCCATATTTGTATTTAAATTTTCTTCAATGATACCTTGGTTTATCTCCGGATTTGATGCAATGTGTTGTAGTTGAGCACCTGTGGTCACTCACCTTCATGCGCTCATTATACAAGCATCATAATTCCATCTTGTCATGAATGTAAAAGCTAATAGAAGAAGAAGATAAACATACAAACAATAGAAACCGAACCATACAGTGCCACAAAAGAAACATGCAAATAATAGATACTATGTAACAAAAAAAATACAATGTCAAACATACAAATAATAGATGAAGTGTCACAACTTAAACTAAAATACTCTGTGGAGTGTTGACATTGATCCACTATACAATTTGGAATTGTGAATTGCAGAAATGGTGCATCCATGGATAATAGGCAACGATATATAGTATTCAACTATGAGTTTTGATTGGTGAATGATCATTTGCATGTATTGCATGATTTAACTTCTAAATGAGCGTCTAGGATTGATTTGATTATGATCCAATGTCCAGAAAATTCTCCTAATTGATCCTTGTGATTCTAAAGCGTTTAATGGTCTTGCGAGATTGATTTGATGAATTTAATGGGTAAATTGTTATTAATCATTGTTTTATAGAGTGCATTGTTAGGGATGGGTTGTTGATCACACTTGCAGGCGACGTTGATCATAAATTAATGGATTGATGTGCACGTGAAGACCAACATATTACTAGGCTTGCTATTTCGTTGCTTGTTCTCCATTTGCAATCTAATCTATTTGATATGATAGTGAATTTTTACCTCTTGATTGATCAAACTAGGATGGTTTGAGGCTTGATTGTGTCTTGGTGTCAAAACAGTATGGGATGTCGTAGTACAGGATGTTTATATGGCAAAGGTGTAAGTCATGCACTTTGATGTTGAAAATTTGATTTCTAGACAGTTGTGGATCCAATCAATTTATGGGTAGTTTTTTAATTTCTTTTGGACATTTTGTTTAATTAATTAACCTAATATAATATTTTACAAATGGAAATATTGATTTCCATTATCACCTATAGGTGATATGACCTCTTCCATAAGAACTATCAATCTCTACACCACTATTGATTTATCTCCCTAACATTGAAAGTAGATGTGATATCCAAATTATCCACCTTATTAAAATTATGCTCTAGATATAAGATAATCACCTTATTAAAATTATGCCCCAGAGATAAGATTGTTTGTTTAGTTGTTTAGAAGCATACACATGTATGGTTTCAACTTACTTTACATGTCACTCGAATGTCAAAAGCAACTGCAATATCATTGGTATGGATTATCCACTCTCTTGAAATTATATTCTGACATACAAAGCTGTTTGGAACTATGAACATTTATGGTTCCAACTTACCATATATGTTTCTTCATATGTTTCTTCCCTTGGTTTTGGGCAATTTTACAAGGTGGAATATTTTTTCAATGCAAAGTGTATATGCTTATTAATAGCTTGAATAATCTTAATGAATGTAGCTCCAAAAAGATATCAATTTTACCTGCATTAACTGATTTTAAGTAGAAATTTAATACGGAAGATATCTATTATCATTTGTACCGTTATATTATTCGCTGGGAGTAATCAATCCATAGGATCAAGATACCATTCTTCCTAACAAAGATGACCTTTTACAGTGACATCAAAAGGTTTCTTGAGCATAGAGGATTATACTACCTCGCAGCCCTCCACATTTTTATACTACCTCGTAGCCCTTCACTTTTTTTTTCAATCCAGAGTTATTTAAATTATATATTTTTATCATATAGCTGTTTTTTTAGGTATGAAAGACTATGCAAATGCTAAATAAAATTTAAAAATTAATAAATAAATAGATAAACAAAATTGAAACTCAATTTGAGAGATTCACATTATTATAATCTTTGGTGTCCGAGTATGACTTTATTAAAATACCATGTAATCCATATAGTGTCACAGTTGACACTCGCTCGATGGCAACATATATCTAACCTTAAGTTCGATAGATAACACTAATAAAAGTAATATATGACGAGTGCGGTTGAGATCTGTAATTCATTGCTGCAATTGCAGATAGCTGTTCTGCACCATCCACTCGAAACTCCAATGGTTGTAATTATCATTTTTCAATGACCAGTAACCCCATCCAAATGTAGCAGTTCCATACACTTGCAGTTGCGCATTACCGAACTTCTGGTAATCCGACATTGATGCACCTTGATATTCGAATTCATCTGTCCACTCTCCTGTTTTTCATAGATTTTTGAAGTATCCAGTCAATTTGATTTTATCGGAAATTAGGACAAGTTAAACAGCCGGATCCACCAACCTTTGAATTTTGTTGTTATTTGTACAGCAACAGCCCTCCCAACTGAAGATAAAAATTGCATATGCTTAATTGGATAAATGTTTAAATATGGGAATTTGAGATCTTACCAACATAGATGAGGGGACCATTGGCACTTGTTAGGCTTTGCAAAATTTGAGCTCTGTTGTTATTGATATAGTCAATATTTTCCTGAACCGACATGCTTTTGAAAGTGGAATCATCATAGAGATTGTAGTAATGCACATCAACTACAGTGCTTGTTAAGCCATTGTTGATATCAAACAACTCTTTAGCATCCGCAGGACCAATTCTGTTGCACATTATCACATAGGCAGAGGACGAATGCTTTCGAACGGTGTCATAACCCCTTTTATAATATGTTTTCAATGTGTCCACCGGTAAACCGGGTGCTCGGGGTTCATTCAGCAACTCAATTCCCAGGAGAGCTGAGTTTGAAGCATACCTAATTAACATCATATATATTAAAGGGTTAAGAGATCAATTGATATTGGTGATTAATAGTCTTTCATCCAAAAAACACCCTAGAAAGTGGGAGCAATCCACAGAAAGCCAATAATGGAACCAACTTCCGAACAAAAGGAAAAATGAAGACAATCTACAAAATGCTAATAAGATACCAACTTTACCTTGAGTGCTTAACAATTTGGAGAATCATTTCTCCATTTATCAATTATATAACATTAAGACGGTAAGCTTGCTTAAACTAGTCTCTTGGCAGATTTCTGAAATCAAATAACTTGTGTACCTGCCAGCGAGAAAGTCGATTACTGATATACTTTTATCGATGTTGTCTTGTGAACCAGGCCACTCAAGATATCCATCTCTCGTGCCGCTGTGTGCATCTCCGTTTTGGGAACCCGGAGCAGCATGGAGATCCACAATTACCCCTATGTTATGATTCCTGCATCAGTAATTACTAATTATTGAATGCAACATGTTCCAGTTACAGACTAGTTTTTCTTTCTATTTCTCGTCAATCAACTAATTAGCATCACTAGTTGTCGTACTTAGCCCATGTGAATGCGTTATCCAGAGCTTTCAGAGATCCTCCTACAAACGGAGCAGGAGGATTGGGGTCACTGGCAATCCACCATCCAACTGGAATTCTCACAGCATTTATACCATTACTGGACATGAATGCAAAGTCACTCTCCGTAATGAAGCTGTTCCAGTGATCCTGATTAACCATTCAACCAAATCAATATGATTAGGTTACTGAACCTTAAGTACTAGTCCAGCGGGTTCAACACTTGCAGTAAGAGGCAATGTCTAGGAAGGTTGTGAAATCCACTTTTACCAACAGTTAGTGCAACAGTTATTGCAGTTGAAGGTTAATACCACCCTCCATCTAGAAAACCAGGGAAGAGGAGGGAAATCTACTGAAAGGCAAAAAGTCTACAAGAATATATTCTCCAGAAAAGAATTAAGGTGAATGCATGATAAGAAAGGTGGAAAATTATATAATCAACGTACATTCATGACTTGAGGAGCTTTGTCAGGTCCAAGGCCGTTTGTTAGCTGGTACTCCCCTCCTATGCCATTATCTCCAGTTACAACGTTCATCTCGAATGTTGCGGGATTGCCATCATTCCATCAAGGCTCACCTTGGAAGTCGGCAGTCAATTGATCTTGTGATTGAGCCTGATAGTGTTCGTGTTCTTGTTAAAGCAAAAGATAATACATATAGTACCTAATAACTTATCTCATAAATTTTCATGAATTTGCTCTGACTCCTTAAACAGAATTTATTAGAGACATGATACCTGAAGGTACATTCCGTTGTAGGCTTTGATATGGACTTGGTTCTTGTTTGAGGGATTTCTTATGATTTGAAATGTTTCCCACTCTTCGGGTGTGTTAGTCACAGCATCCACACTTCCACCTCCCGCATTAACGGCTCGAACAAATTGTTTATTGAAGGCTCTGAGCTGGTAGGTACCATCTCTCACACGCCATATCTGTAGTTGTAATTGGAGCTAGTTGCACGCATTAATTGTCTCACCTTAGAAACCGCAAAGTTTCTGCTGATTAGTTCAAAACTCTTGGCAAATTTTATACAAACCCTAAAAGTCTCCCATCCAGAAGCACTTCCGCTGCGCACTGCAAGGTTCTTACCGCCTCCATCTTCCGCAACAGCGTAGGTACCCAACTTAATTGATTTAAGTTGAATTTGTGCTCCATCCTGAGTGATTAAGAGATAAAATAAATCAAATTCTCTGAAAAAATAATATTCTATAATAATAATAATCTAATTTAAATTCAGAGTCCAGCCAGATGCTAAGTGAATGTATTCTGCTTGATTGTGGGACAAAGTCCCTTATGTATCAAAATCTAGAAGCATCAATTAAATTACATTACAGGATTACAATGGAAGATGGGCTTTCAGGCAACTAATAAACTGAAACAAGATAAAAGGAATGTGAATAGAATAACCAACCGTGAGATCCATGTCCTGGACACCATCAAATAACGATGGCTTTATCCATTGTTCAACAACGAGCCACCCTCCCAAGTTAACAGAACGGTACTTCTGGGCTCCGGAGCATAATGCAAGAAAGAAAAAAACTCCTACTAAAATTAACTGGAGACGCAGCATGGAATGTGCCATTTAAAATGTTCAGAGGGAACAAGCGAAATGGGGATTTGATAAAACCCAGCGAGTGCTCCATTTCATTAGACGCCTTCATTTTTATAGACGCCAAAAAAAAAAGATAACACGTTGGATTGCCATTGGTTTCTTCTACGCCGCCCTCTTTGACAAACTTTTGTATTTTTAAAGTCGAAATCGCAATTCAAGGCGACCGACTGACTTTGTCACATCGAGAAACTTTGAACGGTGACGAGTAGGGCAACGATGCGGCGTTCGACAAGTCCAGCCCACCACTTGTCTGAATTTGGACACTATTGCATGCCCAATCGAACAAGTTGTATCAGAAAAGCTAGAGGACAAATTAACTCCCAAGGCAATAGATTGGAAAGTTCCCAAGGAGCCTTGGAAACACATCTCAGAAATGTGCACGTGAGGATAGGTGGAGGAGCTGGTCAGTAGTGTCGGTGGCCAAGTAGATTAGCCTATGACTTCTCTCAATCTACTCTGGTGAAGTCATGATCAATACGGAGGATTTAAGTGAAACGAATTTGAAAATGTCGACATATTGACACGAATGAGATTTAAGTGATATAATCATTCAGGCGATAAGAATGAAAACATATAAACCGTCATTTAAGTGATAAGAACGAAGAAATGCAGCGTCTTTAGGTGGAGGGAATAACTTTTTAGATTGGGAGGTTGAGCTGAATCATTATCATTTTCTCCACCAATGTGCATGTCTTGTCTTGTAAGTTGAACTATTTAAGCTTTGGAAAAGAGTAATTATGTGGCCCTTTTAAAAGTGAATTTATATTGTGATATGGGGCAAGCAAATTTATATTGTGGGCTGGTCAGTATTAGCAGAATTATTAGTATTTTCTCCACTAATGTTTAAGTCTAGTAAGTTGACATACTTAAGCTATGGAATAGAGTAATTATGTGGCGCTTTTAAGTGAATTTATATTGTGACTCGTGAGTGGGCAACTTCTCTCTTGAGGCCAATTCCTTTCCTCGAACACATTGATGGAATACATAATGTGAGAAAATTATCTTTTAAAAAGATAAGTTTTCAGTTAAACACATATTCTAAAAACTGGAATAAAAATCTAAACCAATTGAAAGCATGAAGCTCAAGAAAATTGGTTGTGTAAAAATTCAAATTGCGGATGAAAAATATCTTGTATGGATATCACGTTATGTTTGCACGAAACTTCTAAGAACCCGGCGTTCCGTGTTGTATACGTACCCGAAACTTTGAAACTTGGCCGAAACTCAACCTTCATGTAATCCTCTATGAGATTTAATATAGACTTTTTTTCCCTTCTAAATTGTCATCTATGGGTCTTATCCCTTGTTTTCTTGCAAGATAATGTGTTATTCACTTATATATATATATATTATATATATATATATATATATATATATATATATATATATATGACGTTTCTGATGATGTTTCAACCGAAGTTTCCATTTTTGGGATGTGAAGTTTCTAAACGTACCCGTTTCGGAAACTCCAAAACGTTTCAGTGTTTTGTGCAACTTAGATATCATGCTACTGAACCAATAAAAGGTCTTAACTTTGAAAGAATGAGAAACGAAAAAGACTACTATGTAGCAAAAGTTCCAATCCACTTTGATAAAGACAATTGCAGGAAGGATGTCATAAATAGAGTTCTATTTCAATGAAAATACAATATACTAAGTCTTAATTTTCGTGACAACAAAAAAGAGCATTGTTGTTGAATTTTGTAGCTATGGTTAGTTTTCATAATTAATATTTTAGCCCTTGAAATATATGTAACAATAAATATAAGACATGTTTTTCATGTCGGTTTCAAAAGAGAAATTTTGAAATTTGAAATTTGAATTTTTAGCTTTAAAAGTGATCAAGTTGGCCCCAATCAAAGAGACGCCCATTTGGCCAACAAGATCTCTATATGTACTCCATTTGATTTCCTCCTCCAACCACAATTCGAATCACACAAGATATCTTCTGGGCATCCAAGCAAAGAAGACAAGAAGGACGAAGACATCTCAAGCATATTCTCTCTCTTGTTTGACCTCACACATGTGACATCTTTCTCTCTCTCTGCAACTTCGCACATGTGATCTTCTAGGTATTTTCTATGCAGCGAGTCCAAGTTCGTCTAGGCAGCAGGGCCAAACTTACGAGCATATAAGAAGGCCAAATTTCAGCGTATGCAAATTAGATAGGGCAGAGTTTGTTCAGCAGATTTGTGACTTGATTAAAGGGTAGTTTGACGAGGGTTGTATTGTTGGTTAGTTTGAATTTGTATTTGACTAGAAGAATTAGATGTATCTCTTGTTGAGCTAAAGAATTTTTCTAAGCAAAAGGTTGTTGGGTTATTCCCCCAAGTGGGTTTTCCCATAGTAAATCTTGTGTTCTCTTTATGCATTGTGATCTCTATTGTCTCACTACTTTTCTGGTTGAATTTATGAAGTGTAATTGCTTAAATGATATACTAGAAATGCTAAAAAGAATATCTATATCATTAGAAGTAATTATCAGTGTTTAGAAATTAGTGCTTGTATCTATTTCACTTGGAAAATCAACTTGGGATCAAAGCTATGGTGAAAAGGACAACCTTGAAGAAGACGTTGCTTTTAGCCCTAGAAGCTCTAGTCCAAGAAGCATAAGGAATATTCCAAAAGGAAGGCCAATATCTTCCTTCCTGTTTCTACCCTAGAAAATCTACACTCTATTCTACTCTGGAAAACAAATTAATAATGAAAATCATTAGATAAATAAAAGAAGGAAAATTGTATCTATTGTTTAGGCCGAGAGTCTAAGAGAAAGGGTCAAATTCCTAGTTCGGATTTAAAAATCCCATAGTTAGGTCAAAGAAGCCTCAGGACATGAGCAGACAGGACCAAGGCTAGGCCAGAGGCTTTGTAGAGGGCTAAAAAGCCTCAAGAGTAATAGTAAGGTCAAAGAACCTCAGAAAGTGATCAAAAGTAGCCTGAAATACCTCAGTAAGTGAATATGCTAGTGAAGCTCTTAATTAAAGGAAAAAGGTTGAAGCATTGGTCAAGCATAAAAACTGATAGCTTGTTGACTTAATGTAAAAATACACTAGGTATTTTGTAATAATAATTTAATATATACAAAATTGTACAAGTGATGATTGTTACAATGAGAACCAACATATATATACCTAAGCAAGTGTCCTTTCATCACTGGGCATGTCTTTTAGACATGCCTTTTCACTTAACTTAATGTCTATTTAAACTAATCAATATTTGATTATTTAATATTTGCATTTATTTTATTTATTTACTTGATATGTATTATCTTCATAACATAGCCCCTTCCTTCAGAAACTTTGTCCTCAAAGCTTATTGTCGGCAATCCTTCAGTTTGCATTTGTCATCTCGACATATGTAACTCAACGTCATTGGCACCTCTGCTGTATAATTTGGTTGGTAACACTGTCTTGAATCCAAGGTTATCGAATTTTTTTTTCAACTCTAATTTTTTTAATAACGCTATTTTTTTTAAATCTAGAATATTAATTAATTAATGAAATATATATTACAACTATAATATAAATATAATTATATAATTCAATTCTATATAATTATATCTATAGTTTTATAATTCTATATAGTTTCGTTGTTAAAGGGTACAACGTACGATGTTTGACCGAGCCAAAACATTCAATTGGGCTGCAACGTTTAAGTGCAATGAAAAAAAAAACACGACGTACGATGGTTGACTGAGCCAAAACATTTGAATTTGGCTGCAATGTTTGATTGCAGTGAAAAAAAATGCGTCAAAAGGGTTAGCAGTGGGAGATTCGGTTCGAGGGTAGGGTCTGGCGGATGACAACATAACAGTGTCGGGACAGGTGATTGCTTTAAGAGATGCAACAGCCAAAAATTGGACGATGATGAAGGCATAAGATCCTGCGGACAACATTATGGCATAACATCGAATGTCTTGGCAGCACAACGTTGGATAGAGGGGCGTCGATACCCTTGGTCTAGTGTTAATAAAATTCCAATGGAAGTAACACAAAAGAATAGCTACCTCAGCTTCAGACACAACAAGCACATTGTAAACGCCTTGTGTAGCATTGTGTTGGCGCTCACGATTGTCATTTAAACTTAAAATGTTGTAATTCATACGTCCGATATTGTCATCGTGATTGCATGCTATGTCCACCATGCTATCATATCTCACTTTTTCATCAACCCCTTCATTTCCGCTTTCGTTGCTTTTCTTTTCATTGCTTTCATTGTCATATATCTCATTACCAGAGATTTCATCATAAAACGCTATGTTGGTGGAGATCGAACAGATCAGAGTCTGAGACTTTTTCTTTTTTTCCGGCCTCACAGAATCCACAAAAATAAAATGCTCTAAATTTGTTTTTAAGCAAGTTAAGCCGCAAGGTTGTCGCGAGTAGACATGAGAAGGGCTAAGTTTGCGAATTTTACAGTCGTATCCTTTCTTGCTTTCACGAACATGGCTAAATCTGCAGTTTTTACAGTCGTGTCCCTTCTTGCATTCATGGGTGCGTCTAAATCTGCGACTTGACAATTCCCAGACAGACAAAATTGAAGAGATCGGTACAGGGACCCTTGTTAATGAATTGCTATTATTGATCTCCTACAATATCCTCTTCCCCATCCCCGTGTTGCCTTTGCCTGGTAATGGCTTATCTCCATTCTGGATGACTTGTAGTGGTGTCGGCGCATTATTGTTGTCAGAGAAAATGCCCACACATTCACGACTTTTATGTTTCTCTTTCACATGCCAAACAACTTGCAGAAGTGCTTGCGAACCTAGCCTTAAAACATTATTCTTGTTTTTGTTCTCGATGTAAGGTCGGGGTTTCCACATGTTTATTTTCAGTCCTAGAGAATTAACGACATAACCACCTTGTATCTTTCTGACCACAACATTTGCATAGGATTCTAGTTCTGTTGTGGATTCTTCCAACATGTACATGCCAAGTCTATTCGACACATAAATGGTTGTAGAATTGAGGCTTCTGTGATCCATATCAAATTTTTGAGAGATTCTTCAGCGTAAATC
Organism: Pinus taeda; assembly: GCA_000404065.3. Classification (NCBI taxonomy): domain Eukaryota; kingdom Viridiplantae; phylum Streptophyta; class Pinopsida; order Pinales; family Pinaceae; genus Pinus; species Pinus taeda. The sequence continues at coordinate 12,593 of APFE031735544.1, read as the reverse complement.
ACATAAGAATTCATTTGTCGACGCGTTTCGAACCAACCAGTGTGGTTCATCGTCAGGACAAGTTGAAGAAACAGATCCAGCTTAGCATGTTAAATACTCTGGGCAGAGACTCCAACGGCTAAATTAACGGCTAATTTTGACCAAAGGACCCAGGTCAAATTTCTATTTATTAATTTAATAT
>APFE031735544.1:0-11154 GCA_000404065.3 Pinus taeda | reverse complement strand
ATAAAATAATATAATAATTTAACTTATTTCCAATAATAATAATATTAAATTAATAAATAGAAATTTGACCTGGATCCTTTGGTCAAAATTAGCCGTTAATTTAGCCGTTGGAGTCTCTGCCCAAACTATTTAACATGCTAAGCTGGATCTGTTTCTTCAACTTGTCCTGACAATGAACCACACTGGTTGGTTCGAAACACGTCGACAAATGAATTCTTATGTGATTTACGCTGAAGAATCTCTCAAAAACATAAATGGTTCTCTTGTAACCCTCAGTAAATATTGTAAAATGATGGCCAGCTGGCATTGGTGTCCAAAAGGTATGAACCAATGTTTTATCCATCTTAATTTTCAAGAATGGTTGTTGATTAACTGTTTTTCTCCTTATTTGAATATGGTTCTTCGAACGAATGCTGGGATTTGATGTAAAGAGAGTGTCCACTACTTCACTTGAAGTCCAACATCACAAATGTTGTAGGATCTTTAGCAGAGCCTTGACAACGGAACATCACACGTGTTTCTGAATATTCATCAAAGTAGTTCTCATTGCATTTTTGGAGGTTATAGGGAGCAACTGAAGCTTCCTTCCAGAGCTTCAAGCCAGAATCTTGAACCAGCAAACTTGTGGCCTTTACCACTAGAGTCATTTGTGCTTCCTTCTCCATGTTATGTAAAATCTATTAGGATAAAGTTTCCATAACTATTAATTTGTGTTTTTTATTCCATAACCTAGTAGCTCTTCCAACCCCATTACTTAGGTAATGATTTTCTATTTCCCCCATTAAATCTTCGTTGTCTAGTTTCGCCAAGTGTTGAAGCTCCAACATTGAAGTATTGCTTGAGATAAAATTATGCTTCATCTTTGACAGTGTGCTTTGCTCAAGATTCTCATTTGCACTTTTAAAATCCAAGGCTTGCAGGGATCTTTTTTGTGAAATCAAAAACATTGACCTTCTTACTAAAGGCATCCTTGTTGGTCGTTGTTGAGAAGCAACATCACAATTATCTTTAGCATTATAATAATCTAGGCCATCTTCATCTTTAAGATCATCTTCACTCTCATCATATGCCGAAATTGACATAACCCCTTTCTGATCTTCTCCCCTAATTACCTCTTCAATAACAATTTTAGCTAGACTCATGTATGATGCATCTACTCCAATTACTTGAACAGATAATGTACACGATGGGAAAGAACCCGGGGAATCCGAACCACTGCGAATTTCATTATGGTCAAGACTAACCACTACACCTGCAACTTCATCCATATTAAGATCAGCATCATCTGGATACTCATCTTGATTGATATCAGCTTCATCGGAATTATCTTGATCATTTTCTGCAACATCTTCATCTTCAACATTATAACCATCTACTTCACATTGTTTCGTTTCTTCACTATTGCTATTATCTTCCTTATTATCGATTTCCTTTCGACATACTTTAACTTCTGCAAATGATTTTTCTAACGCTAAAATGCTTCTTGAATTTTACTAAACTGCTCAACGCATTCAGGTCATGAATGTAATGGCACATTGTGCAGCGAACAACATTCAAAGACCCACATGATTATAGTGTGTGCCATGGCTCTAATACCATTGAAGCATAAAAACTGGTAGCTTGTTGACTTAATGTAAAAATACACAAGAGGTATTTTGTAATATATATTATATAAATATAATATATATATATATATATATAGATAATATAATTGTACAAGTGATTGATTGTTACAATGAGGACCAGCATATATATACCTAAGCAGATGTCCTTTCATGATTGGTTATGTCTTTTAGACATGCCTTTTCACTTAACTTAATGTCTATTTAACCTAATCAATATTTGATTATTTATATTTACCTTTATTTTATTTATTTACTTGTTATGAATTATTCTCATAACACTTAGGTTTAGAACCTTAGATCATTCATAAAGGACCGAAGGACCTTAGATCTAGACCAAGGAAATCAAATAAAGCTTCTCAGCCATTCCAAAATGCCTCAGTCAAAAGAAATCTGAAGTATCTCAGACTAGCAGGCTAAGAAGGATTGAGAAAAAGGTCCAAACACCAGCAAAGTCTTTCTATTTGATGTCTAATAAAAGGAAGATTCAATGCTTGCAAAAACGTTTTCAATTGAAGACTATTTATGGAACAAGTTCTATGGAAGTCTTGCAATATTTCCTCAAAGGATTATTACTCATTCGCTTGGACTTCCTTGTTTACAACTTCATTTCTATCCATTCGTATCCACTTATGGTGTCCTATCTACATCAACTCAGTGAGAAAAATTTGTACAAATTTGATGATCTTATCTTGAGGTAAGATAAGGTAATGTAAGGTTGAAGTTTGTGTAAAAGCCTGTGAAGAGGGATATCTTTTCTGGTTACAGAAAGTAGTATGTTACCTTGGAAATATTTAGTAAGATTAAGTATGACACTGTATGAAATTGAATTAAAGCCTACACAAGGATTTTTGTTTAGACTTGTTTGAACAGGCTCCAAGGAGCTGTGATTCTTAAAAGAACTGGTGAACTTAAGGTTTTGTAAAACCCTAGAAGACCTGAAAGAGATCATTTGGCTGATGTCTTTGTTTGATCTTGAGTTGCATCATACTATAAGATATGTGTTCATTAACAGAAGTATTGTTTTGCAGTTGCAGAGAAATATCCTGCGTGACTAAGGGTTCTAGTCAAAGATTTAAAGGATGATTTGCATTATTCTATTGTTACTATGGTAGATATGTTGTTGAAGCCTTTAACAAATGATCAATTCAATTCAAATCAAGAAAGTTTCTCTAGAAACAGAGGGAGATGAGAAGAGAAGAGTTATAACACTAGTGCTAGAATGTAATCCCTTCTTGGAAGATCTGATAGTCCTAGGGTTTGTAAACCCTAGACAAGTGTTGTAGAAATCATACATTGATGGAGCAAGTTCGTTGGGTATTATCTTCACTTTTGACATAACAAGATTACAATGAAGAAGAGGTTGAGTTCCTTTTCAAGTTTGGAGACCAATGGCTTCTTGAGAAAAATGAGTCATTTGCAAAACTGAAGGTGTCCTTATCATTACTACTGCTATGATGAAGGATAGGCTCTTGGGTTGAAAAGGTCGAAATCATGTTTAGCTAAGAATGCATAGTTGCAAGAATTTCATAGCTAGTACTTATAAAGTAGTAACCAAGTATGTTGTGGGTCTAACATATTCTCTCTTGATGAAGGCATCTCACAATTATACAAACGTTTAGCACATGTTACAATGCCATACGTAACCAACTTGGGGTTTGTAAACCCTAGCAGACTAAAAGGCCCTAGGGTTTTTGGATAAAACCCTAGAGCTAGACATAGATCAACATTTCCATTGAAAGAAGAAACCCTAGATCATGCAAAGTAATTGAAGATGAAGACAAGGATGACAAGGTTACACAGGATGATTTAAGCAAGATGGCAAGGATCAAGAGGGAGTTGACAAATCCCTTCAATCGATCAAGAGATAAGTAACTTATATCTCTCGCACTTGGTTATTGTTGTTACCGACCTCATAAAACATGATGATATATGAACAAGTTGGTCACGTATGGCATTGTAACAAAATAATGTGTGAGGATTTGTGACATAACCACAACCAACATGTGTGATGTAATCATGATCGGTGTTGAATCCTTGTATATCACCATAATGATTCCTATTCCATTGATTTGGATTTGGTTGCAGTGTTTGAAGAGACCCTGTACATTACACTTCCCTGTTTGCAAGAGTTTGTTCCTAAGCAAGCGGAAAAGGTTGTTCGCCAAAAATTGTACCATGTAGCATTTGCAACACTAACTTTGTAGAAAACTACACAAATCCACAACGCTTGGCCAAAGGTACGTGTTACCCACCATTTTGTGGGTGATATCACTAGAAAAAAAAAATAGAAGACAGTCCTCAACCGGCAGCCCCTTACTACCACCAACTAGCTCGTTGTGCCACTTCTCCACCAACTAAGCCAGCCATGTGGTCCCTCATCCATCTATCATGATCGTATGTTTGAAGGTGGGCCTCCCAAACCTAAAGGTATGCCTTGTCATTTGGTAATTGAATATTGTAGTTTACTTATCATGGATACTTCTAGGCATGGATTAATGGGGAGATTCGGCAGAGAGAATGGGTTAGGTATTTACTCTTGTCCCCTAGACCTCTTTTGGATGTTAACCTTGGACCCTAGTTTTGTGGGATCTGTTTTACTGACCTTTGGGATTTAGGGATGGTACTACATGGGAAACCTTGATTTCGGTTGCATGGTCCTGCTCCCTCATCCGCATATATCACTCCCCTTCCACTCATTATAACCCCATTCATCATTTCTCCCCCCTGGGTCCACATTCCTCCATTGGGTCCACATAGGGTTAGCCTCCCCCTCCCCTTGCCCACACCTTGGGTGAGGCATGGAATGATGCCCCAAAGGTTGATGCAGCTGAAAAGAAAAGTAAAAGCACAATTGGCCACATTCAACATGAAGATGTACCGCAAATGCAAAAGATGGTCGAGACAAACACATTTAACACGTGGGCAAAAGCTAATACATGAGCTCTTCCCCATCATCATGGCCATCACCTTGGTTCCTATAGGCCCATATGAGCCTCCTTTATCATTTAGGAACCCATGATTGTCCCAACCCTTAGTAGGCAATGAACTGCCCTACCTTAAAGGGGGTATCCACTGCTATACGTTACACATCATGCTCTTATCCCTTGAGCCCTAAGCAGTTAATTAAAGAAAAATCATAAAAGGTCGGTGTTGATAATATCGGTATCGGAAAAAAATCGGCGAGGGTCCAGAAAACATCTTATCAGCAACATCGGTGAAAATATCAGCGAAATATTGGCAAGCATAAAAAATGCATAATATATTCAAAAAAAATTTCAGATTTTTAAACATAAAGCAATAACAACATGGAATAAACACATTGGCACATAAATATAAAGAAAGCATTGATGTATATGATGTCAAATAGAAATGATACATCAAAGGTAATACCAAATCTTGTTGATCCTTGATAATTGTCCAATCAAGGACTCAAACGTGGAGAACCAATACAAAATAACTTCACATATTTAAAAGTATCTCATCATCATGGGTTATATGTCGCAAAACAAATAAACTAGCAGTTATCTATCTAAAATCAGTGCCCTCTCCCCCTTTTACGGGAAAACATGATGGATTGTTTTCCAGGCCTGCCCTTAGCAGTAGAAGGCCCTGCCCTGCACCTAATGTCAAATAATGAGTGCTAGGTATGGAGTTGTGCTCTTCTATATCTATAGAATATGGTGTTGATGTTGATGCTCCCACAGACTCCTCCTCCTCCTCCTCTCCCTCCTCCTCGTGTTGCTCCCCCCCCGAGTCCTCCTCCTCTTGTTGCCCCTGTTCTAATGGATCATCTGGCTCTAACATTGAAGGTGACATCTCCAAGATGGGCACCTCGTACTCCACCCTCCACTAAGACAATACATCAATATTGTCTAAGAAAATGGCATATGGATCCATTGGTGCTTCTATTTGCTTCACTCGAAGTCGATATTGAATGCCCATACACTAAATCATTGAGGCGTGCGAACTCAAACCTGTAAGAGTGTCAAAAAGATTAATTAGTCTTTACTTTTGACACTTTAGGGTCATAATTAAAAATAAAAAATTACAATAAATGTAATTGCTCAACTGAAGTTCGAAGCTCAAAGTTATACCTGTTGCGCTTTTTTGAGTGTATTTTCTCAAATACACTCCAATTGCGCTCACACCCTGAAGAGCTACATGTTTGACTCAAGATTCTTATGGCCAACTTCTACAAATTTAGTTCCCTTGCACCATAGCTTCACCACCAAATATCTACAACAAAATAAAGAAATAAAAAAGTCAAAAACTTAAAACATAATTAAACTTTCAAATAAAAGTTATATAATTGAATTTTTAAAATCTAGAATTATAAATAGGGAAATTCTAAATTGAAAATTCTAATGAGTGATGATTTGTCACTCACGTGGCATGAAGAGGGTCCTTTCTTTAATAGCATCATCAAAGCCAAATAGGCCAACACAATCCCGATAAAACTGTATCTCGCGATTGATTTTGCTATGAAGCTCAGGATCAAGTACCATCCTCTAAATACAGGAATGGAGCCCTTCCATCACTTCGCCATTGAAATCAAAGGCGCATTTGTATGAAAATGCGAGGTTGAGGAAGAGTGTTGTTACATGAATGGGTCGATGAAGCATCCTTGTTCATGGACTATCAATCACATCCCATAACATCATATGCCTATTAAGCCCAGCAGAACCCTTGTCTACATAATAAGAACAAATGGCCTCCTTGGCACTATCCATGGCCTCATACAAATAAGCCATTGCAGGCTTGCCCCCATCTACCAATCTCAGAACCTTTGCTATAGGTTCACTAACTAAGCACGCTTCTTCCAATCCCTGCCAAAACATGTCAGTGTGCACCATTTTTGCAATGGCTCTCCTATCCTGTCTCCTGTTGTATCTACAATCATGCCACTCATTAAAAACAAACATTTGCTTCAACTCGAACTGGCATCAAAGCAAATACTGAAGAGTAATAAAGTTGGTGGCAAACGTGTGATTGCAAGATGCCGCAACTCCTTGTTTCTAGTGTATCTCCTCATGAGGCTAATAAGAACAAAAGCATGGTTATAAATAAACTTGGGGATGCTCCTAGCCATATCAATCACCTCCTTGATGAAAGAGAGTTTCCTCATATCCTCAAGCAACAAACCGATATAATGTGTTGCACACGGAGTCCAGAGCAATGTGCGTTGCCTCCCCATAAGCATCATGCCGACAGACACATAATTAGTTGCATTGTCTGTTATGAATTGCACCACATTCTGCACACCAATCTCCCGGATGAACCCATCTAACAACTATATCATTATTGCATCTTTTATATGTGTTGATGCATCCACTGATTTAATAAACATGGTACCTTTAGGACAATGTACCAAGAAATTTAGAAGGGTCCTACTCTTCCTATCTATCCAACCATCAGACATCATTGTGCATCCAAACACTTCCCATGTTTGTTTCAACTCCGCCAATTTAGAGTTGATGTCCTGCTTTTCTGCGTGAAGAATTGGCCCCCGCAACTCCTCAGAGTAGCACTTTTGTACCCTGGGCCCACAACAACAATAGCATCACACATTGGCTACCAAAATGGATTGGTTTTGGTGATGCTGAGAGGTAGTCGCTCTAGAAAAGACACCTCCCCATAACTCTATCTGCTTCTTGCTTCTCCCTTTTTTTAACAATTGATTTTATGGGAAGTTGTGCTCTATGTCTTGTTCGTTGAACAAAAAATGATGACCTCGCACTAACAGTAGTAGGTCATACTGTCGAGCCCCTCCCACTACCCTCAGCCTCAAAATCAGAAGAAGATATCCCAAAAGATCCACCTACACATTCAACCTTGTTTATTCCTGCCTCTTCCTTCTTTCTGTCTTTTTCATCATTTGCATCAAGAGATTTATGTATAAGCTCCAGACTAGAAACTATAACAATCCCAACATCATGTCCAAGGAGTCTAGCCAGATGGTATTTCAATCGCATAACCCTTCCTATCATCCTGGTCCCACACAATTTCCATGATATATATGCCCGATTTGTCCCACTATCAGGCTCCCCATACTCCCAAAATGGGTCCAAGGCTTTTGGCATATTTGTAGTAAGCTAATTCAAACCTAGGGCACCAAAAAAACAAAAAAAAATGGAATTAATGATTAAAGTTACTCCACCTATACACAAAATAATAAGTAATAACCACCTCATTTTACAAAATATTTTTTTTGCTACATTATTTGCAATGAGAATTCATTGAAAATGGCAATAAGAGGGTGCATTTGAAAGTTAAAAAAATAAATGGAGTTTGTTGTCCAAATATGGAGAAAACCCGTTCATTAGCTCATGGGCATGAAAATCATAGCAAATGGAAAAATAAAAGAAGAAGCAAAATGTTAGTAGGAAAAGAGGCAAGCAAGAATAACCCTAAATTTGTGAAAAAAGTCATTAACATAGGGGTTTTTAAGAACATACATGTTAATGGAAGAAATGAAGTTTGTATGACTGTTCTTCAATCTTTGATCCACAAAAAATTCATAGTTGGTGGTGATAATGGTTGTTTGATCCTCAATTCCTCTCGAGCGGCAATATTTTATATTGTCATGGGATATTTTGCCAAGATATCGACAATATCTGGGAAATATCGCGATATTTTCGGGAGCAAAAATATCACGATATTTTCTTGGTGACATTTTGGCTCGCCAAAAATATCGCGATATTTCCAATATTCGGCAATATATCGTCGATATTGTCATCACTGGCATATAAAGAAGGGTGGAAAATCAGGTCAGGGCACCTCATGCACCATGATTGTTCCCTCCTATACATTATATACCCAAGTGTGGGATTCCTTTTTATTAGCTACACTTGTACCCTAGCATGTGGCCCATGGCTGCCCCTTTCATTCCTTACTCCATTCACCTTTTAATCACATGCCACCACCCTTTAAAGGATGTACCTTGGACATATTATCCCCTTTAAAAGTAGAAACCACCTAATAGGATACTTGGTTAACCCCATTTGGAGCTTAAAGACATTAGCACATGCCAAAGCCCACTATGGAAGGGCATGCCATTATGAAGTTCCCACCTATTGTCCATGGTTTTTAAGCTCTTTAAATCGATTTCCTTTAATGACTTGTTGTACTAGAAGGCTAGGGGACACATTGGATCTTATGCAGGATTGCAGATAGTCTCCATTTTGAGTTTGGTCTCCATACGGGGTCCTAACCCTCCAGAGAGCCACATTGGCACATGTAGGGTGTGTGTAGAGAGCCATGGGCCTCCACAGCAGCAGACAAAACTCCATGGATCCTCAGAGATGTTCAAATATTGCTTGAGATTCACCTATCAGACAAGGAAGATGTCCCTGGTTCACCATGCCTAGTCAGCCCAACAGTTGTACCATACACTTGGCAGATGACCCAAGACTTGTACGTTGATGTGGCATCACTTACACCATCATCTCAGCCCTTACAAATGGTCTTCAAACATCTTCGATCTACTTGGAGACCCATGAGGTCACTTGTGTGCCCTCACACCCATTGGGGGTACCATAGGTTTATTATATGGAGAGCAAGGGACCACCCCTTGTCCACTACTTTTGGGAGTCCTATTCATCATTATGTCACTAATGGACTTCATCAGGATTCTTAGAAGGCCCAACGACATGTATCATTGATCATTCGACCTCTTGAAAAGCTTTTTCTTTTTCTTATGAGCTAGTTTGGTGGGTTGTCACCAAAAGTTAGTTATTTTGCACATTGTTTTATTATAGGGGCTAATGTAGGCCTAATTAGTTAAATCGAACTCATTAGAAGTGTATAAATACAAGTGATGTGAATTTATTTTAGCATGATCACTTGGTTGGACTTGTATCTCTTGCGAGAACTTCACTATCCTTCTTAGAGGATGACCTCTTGAAAAGCTTTTTCTTTTGCTTATGAGCTAGTTTGGTGGGCTTGTCACCAAAAGTTAGTTATTTTGCACATTGTTTTATTATAGGGGCTAATGTAGGCCTAATTAGTTAAATCAAACTCATTAGAAGTGTATAAATACAAGTGATGTGAATTCATTTTAGCATGATCACTTGGTTGGACTTGTATCTCTTGCGAGAACTTCACTATCCTTCTTGGAGGATGAAATTTTGGAACATGGAATGAATTTTGATGTTTGGATCATTTTCTCTTGTCTTGGAGATTCTTGATTGGAAAACTTTTGATGGTTGGATATACTCTAAAACATTTAAGTGCAATTTTAATTCTATTATTTTTCTATTTTTGTCACATACATTGTTGTTGGAATTTCGCTATACTAGGGCTAATTTGTTGCATCCATTATTGTGAGGTTGTGGGAATTTTATTTCTAGATAGTGATGCTTCATGTATAGGCAATGTATGATGAGTGAATGTTCCTGGGGATGTTTCATTGTTGGAATTGATCTTGATAAGCCATATATTTTTCAAAATGAATTATAAAGTCTTTGAAGATGCTCTCCTTCACCCTAATGCTAAGTGAAGTTGCCTTTAAGGCCTCCTTGACTAGAAAAATTCAATCTGAATTCATAATCATTCTTGACTCCAATCTCCCCAAAGGATTAGGCCCTGGTCTAACATAGGTGATCACCCTAAAACCTATTTTTCTTCACCTTCTTCTCTTCTTTCTAGTTCTAACCCTATCGGTCACCTAGGGCATCAAATGTCTCACAATCTAGCCATCCAAATACTTTGATTTTTGGTCCACAATTGCGTTGGTGTGTCCTCAAGAATTCCTCCAAATTTCATGATATTTCGACAGTGAGATCATGATATATCGCAAGCCCTAGCTCGAAGACCAATTTTTGCACTTGGTTTCCCTTAGGCTATAAACCTCGCTGGGATCTTTTCATTTCTTTTTCATTGAAGATCTATTCTTTGATCCCCTCACCTTCCTTGTTTAGGTGAAGCTCATCATTGGTTTCTAAATGCCCTCCTCTTGACCTAACCTGGGTCCACTTGGTCCTGTGAGTTCCAATATTTTATCAAAGTCAACTCTTCAAAAACCACTTCGGAAACCAAGTTCCACAAGGATTTTAGAGTTTAGGAAGCTTCTTTACAAGTCACATTCCCTAAGCCAACCCCTCAAATGCCTATTCCTCTATCCTAGAGAACCTTGCACCTTGCTTAAAAAGCAAGCAAGTTCCACTCTTGGGTCTCTCCTAAGAAAGGGTCATCAAGATCACTTCACATCCATCTTAGTTGATCTATCCTTCATAAGTGATTCTCTATATATCGATTCTCCTCCCATCAATGAAAGTCCGTAAAGAGTAGGAAACTTTAAAACAATGTGAAACACGCATATAGATTTCCAAATGAATTGATTAAAATAATTGAGCAACAATACTCAATAATAATACAGAGATATTTACAAAGATAGAAACATCAAGTTTCTATGTAAAGAATCAGTGTCATCTAAGAAACTGCTAAAAGAATAAAATTAGCAACAGCTAAGAGAATGAGCATTAAACTAAAATAGTATTATTCTAATACCCTCCCTTACTGCTCAATCTAT
>APFE031735538.1:0-11733 GCA_000404065.3 Pinus taeda | reverse complement strand
AATTGAATAAGGCCACCCTTAAAGGCTACTTTCCACTGCCATTTATTGACCAAGTTTTGGATACATTAGTTGGAAAAAATTCATTTTCCTTTCTCGATGGTTTTAGTGGCTACGACCAGATCAGCTTAGTATGAGGAGACCAAGACAAAACAACATTTACCTGTCCCTGGGGCACTTATGCTTACAACGTACTACCATTTGGCTTGTGCAATGCTCCAGCGACATGTCAAAGAGCGGTATTAGCAATTTTTGCTGATCTGGTCCACGAATGTGTTGAGGTATATATGGATGAATTTTCAATATATGGTGATTCATTTGACAATTCTTTGCAAAATCTTGAGAAAGTTTTACAACGATGTATAGAAACCAACTTGTCTTTAAGAAATGAAAAAATTTATATGATGATGAATGAGGGAATAGTCTTAGAACATCATATTTCTCCTGAGGGAATCAAGGTAGACCGAAACAAAATAAAAATTATTGTCGAATCGCCAATTCCAACAAATCAAAAAGATGTAAGAAGCTTTCTTGGTTATGCAAGTTATTATAGGAGATTTATTGAAAACTTTAGGAGGATAGCTTTGCCCTTGTTTAAACTTCTTGCAAAAGATGTAACCTTCAATTGGAATGAGGCTTATCAAAATGCTTTTGAGAAACTAAAAGAGAAACTAAGCACTGCTCCAGTTTTAAGGGGACCCAATTGGACTTTACCTTTTCATATCTCAACTGATGCATCCGATACAGCAGTAGGGGCTTCATTAGGGCAGAAAGAATATGCTTTAACTTATGCCATTTACTTTATCAGTAAAAATTTAACTCCTACTGAACTCAACTACACAGTAACGGAAAAGGAAATGCTAGCAATTATACATGCGGTGAACAAATTTCGTCATTACATAACTGGATATGAAGTCCTCGTTCACACTGCCCACTCCCCCATTAGATACTTAATGAACAAACCTATTACTAATGGCAGGATCACCAGATGGTTACTCTTACTGCAGGAATTTAATCTCACCATGCTAGACAAACTAGGGAAAGAGAACCAGGTAGCTAGTTACTTTTCTAGACTATAAAATTCAGGTGAAGTTGTCCAAGTTGAAGATTCATTTCCTGATGAACACTTATTTGAAATTTCAGTGTTAACATCATGGTATGTTGATTTAGCTAATTACTTGTCCACAAGAAAAGTATCTCCATCTTTCAGTTCAAAGGAGAAGAAAAGGCTGATCAAACAAAGCACAAGATATTCATGGGTTAATGGCGATTTGTTTTACACTGGTTATGATATGATCATTAGAAGATGCATTAGAGAGGATGAAATTATTGATATACTAACATCATGCCATGATCAATCTTACGATGGCCATTTTGCAGCTAAGAGGACAGCACATGAAATTCTTAGTCTTGGCTACTATGGGCCATCAATTTTCAAAGATTCAAAGAAGTATGTAAGAAGTTGTGACAACTTCCAACACATGGGCAGACCAGGCATCTCCGATGAGATGCCACTACAGCCACAAGTACATCTAGAGCCATTTGAAAAATGGGATCTCAACTTTGTTGGACCCATCAATCCACCATCCAAAGATAAGAAGTACATTCTTGTATGTACCGATTATGTGACTAAATGAGTTGAAGCAAAGGCACTTGCAAGGGCAACAAAACAAACAGTAGTCAATTTCCTTTATGAAGAAATCTTTGTTAGATATGGAGTACCCAGAGAGATAGTTGTTGTCGCACGGATTGTCATGACAACGCTCAGACCGGGGGCTGTCACCCTGATCCCCGATCTCTCTGTTTAAGCCAGTCTCCTGGGCTAAGGGGAGTAGACCCTATGGGACAATGGATGACCAACTGTGGACCAGTTGGGTTGGGAGACACGAGGGGAAATAAGCACTTAATTGATTTTAATAAGTTAATAGTCTAGTGCCTTAAGGAGCTAATGATTAAATGATTATTTATTGAATATTGCAGAAATATAAACCATGTAGAACAATCATTTATCATCAAATAACCCAAGCGATGTAAGATTTTCAACAAATGCACAACGCCTTAACGATGATCTAGCAATTAAACTTCAAGAAAAATTAAATGCTTTAAATGATCAAAAAATTTAAATGCTGACCAATTACCACTTTCACATAGCTAACTTCAAAATAAACATTAAGTGCATTTAACTATAGAGAAATGGAACATAGAGACATCAAAAATGAATTTTTCAATTTGTAGCTAAGCCTTTTCATAAAAAATTATTTTTTTTACTTTTAATATATATTTTTTATTTTAATTTTATTTTCTAAGAATAAAACAAAACTAAAATCTTAATAAAACTAAAATAAATTAAACTTAAAACTATTCTAAACTAAATTAAACAAATGAAATTTAAAATTATTAAAATTTAATCCTAAAATCAAATAAATCTAAACAAAATATGAACCCATTAAAATCTAAAATTTAAAATTTTTTATGATTTTTTATTTATAATTTATGATTTTTTTTTAAAATAAAATTTTCTAAGATTAAGATAAAACAAAACTAATATCTTAAAAATCTAAACAAACTCAAAAAAGGCCTAAATATCAACTTTTTATGATTTTTGGGAATTTTTATTTTTTTAATGATTTTATGATTTATTTTTAAAATCTAAACTTTAAAACAAACTTAAATCTAACTAAAAATCATATCTAAAAAAAACCTTAAATCAATCTAGGAAAACTTTAATTTTTTTTTTTTTAATTTATCAAAATAAACAACACCTAAACAAAAATGAAAATTGAAACTAAAAACTAAAAACCTAAAATAATTTTATTTATTTATTTCTATGTCAAAAATTAAACAAAACTAAATAAATCTAAACCCTAAATAAAATTAAAATATAATAAACCAAAAGAAACTCTTTATGCTTTTTTATAATTTTTATGATTTGTATTTTTTTATTTTGTTATATTCTTTAGTTTTTGTTAGGACTTCCCGGGAGGTCACCCATCCTAGTTCTACTCTAGCCCAAGTGCGCTTAACTGCAAAGTTCTGATGGGATCCAGTGCATTAACGCTGGTATGATCGCACCCTTGTTATATTCTTTAGTTAAAAGAAAAACCTAAACAAAATTAAACAAATCTAAAATTAAAACTAAAATTTAAAATCTAATTATTAAATTAATCTAACTCTACACTAACATATATATGTGGCTAAAACAATCTAATCTATAAAAAAAAAAAAATCAATCTAATTCAAAAACTTGAACTTAATCGAATTTTCCATTTTTATTGTATAGAGTTGTAACTTCTAAAATTTAAATAAAATATCTAAACTAAAATCTATATAAAAATTTTAAATCTGAAAAATATTAACCCTAAGTTAAATCATGAAACGCATTTAAAAAAAAAATCATAATACTTGAGTTCTTGTGAGGTGCGTGAACAGGTTCTTGATGGCAAGAAGAAAAGACGCAAGGAGAAGCTAACCAAGGTAGCAGATCAAGCTGCATATGGATTTTACGCAAGTTGAGGGAACACAAAAGGCAACTCAATGGAACACGAAACCTGCGTGGAAAAGAAAAGGGATGGCGGCGGCTAGCAGTTGAGCAGCGCGGAGCTGGAGGTTTGATGGACGACAACACGAGGAGCAGGGATGCTAGAGGTCGTAGGCTTACATTGAATGAAAGCCAAGGTGTGATGATACGTGGGTGATTTTTTTTTTTTTAATCTTGTTTTGCAGGTGGCTAAGAATGGAGTGAGGAGCAGGCAGCGTGGAGCAAGGCTCTAGCAGCAGATTGCGATGAATGAGGATCTGCCTACAAGTTGAATGCAGATTTTGATTGATAACACGCAGGTTCGGGAGCCACGATGGAATAGGAACCAGCATAAATCTAGAGAAATACATGTCCAAGGGTTTGGACACTTGAAGAAAAGAAATTTTGAAAATTTTCCAAAAAAATTGAAGACCCAAGCAACAGCAAACAAACTACCTTGAAAAACCCCTGAAACTTTCCACAAAATCAAAGAAATTTAAATTCTCTATTTCAGATTTTTCTGCAAGAGCTGATAAATAAAAAGCTGAGCTGAAAGATGCCAAGGCTGAAACTTGGCAGCAATCCATGGGGCTCTCTAAAAAAAAAATTGAAAATTTTCCTGCGGAAATGAAACCCCAACAAGCAGATAGCTGACCCTCTTTAGAAAAATTGAAAACCTGTACCTGCAACCTAAAAACAATGAAAACAAACAGCTAGAACTTGAAAATGTAAAAATAAATGAAACCCTAAAAACCCTAAGAACCAGCTAAATTACAACATTCACAGATTTTCTACTCTTAAGCAACCAGATTTGTCAATAATCCACAATAATATTTTCAGAATTTTAAGCTTAATGTGAGATGCTTCAGAAAACCCTGTATGCATTCATAAAAAATTCAGATGATAAGCTCAGGATTAAAACTAGCTAGGCTCTTTCAAAAAACGTAATCCAAGAGTTGGCTGGTTCAGCCGAGAACTTCCCCTAGCCCGGTAAACTCAAAACTAAGATTTCCTACAAAGCTTAAAATCAAACATTAACATAGAGGGAAAAAACAATAGTGAAATCCAAATTAAATGGAGATACCTGCCATTATATTTCATAATCTAAACTATCATTCAAACCCCAAAGATCAGACAAGATACCTATGTCTAAATCAATCTTCATCAAGCTATTATCAATAACTGAAAATAAAATTATGCAGAAAAATAAATCATCTTACAGCACTTCCAGAAGAGTAACACCACCAAGATTTTTAACCCCAAAGTCTTTCTTTATTACACAAAAAAATGACTGCAAGAGAGCTTTCTTTAGCATTAGACTCTCAGATCCAATCTAATTTCAAATGGCCCCTGACGCTCTATTTAAAGGAAAATTTCCCAACTGCTAGTTTGAGTGATCCATTTCAAAATGATCTCGACCGTCGATGAAGATCAAGATATCATTTATTCTTATCCGTTGAAATTTTAATAAATTAAAAATTAAAATTTTGCATTTGTTTTCTCAAAATTTCGACTTATTTTATTATTTTATTTTATTATTATTTTATAAATTTATTTTTATTTATTTTAAATTTTTATTTTAAATTTTTTTTTTGTTTTTTATTATTATATTCTTTTTTTTTCTTCGAACTTCAGCCTTTGGAAAAAGTCACCTAGGACTTAGACTTATGAGGGGATTAAAAATTTTCCAACCCTCAAGACACTTTAATCATGATTTTTTTATATCTCAAGGGGGAAAACCCATTTGACATAGACCACCCAGTGCTGCGACCAAATATAATCTAGTAGATCAACGCACTAAGATTCCCCTAAGATTTTAATGAGAAAATTCATTTCAGCTTTGGGGTTAGGCTGAAGGAAAACTCTGCCGATCATGGATCAGTGAGACAAAAAACCTTCCGGAATGTAGATTATCACTAGAAAATTAGGTCCACCTAGGCAATTTACATACATGACCCAGATCTGCTAAGATTATTTACAATTTACACATGCACACTGGGTTTACAACATAACATGATCAGGTTGACGATGACTGTTGAATGGCATGGACACATCGATTAAGTGTTATCCCTTTTGCGAAGAAAAGGAGGTGTACTGCTAAGGGTAGTTGACATGTAGTGGTCAACATCTGGCTCCATTTGGGGACACATTGCTACACTGTAGGAATGTGAGAATCCAAAATCTGCATCCATGCAACACACAACAAAATATAAGTAGCGTCCATCCAAAAAATCATCATATAACATAAAGCACATGAAAGATATAAGCTCTTCATTTATTAACTATCTAGAAAAGTAAATCTAATCCCAAAACAGAAATGACAATTTTGAAAAAAACGAGAAAGGTTAGAAACACAGAGGATGCCCCATGGCATCAGATGTGTTCAATATAGTGTATACTGAGCATTTGCCTGCTTTCAGGCAAATCTGTTGGCTGCTTGTTGGATGTGCCATGTCCAATTCTTCGTATGGTAGGACTTTTTCCTATCCGAAAATCAAGCTGCTCGCGACCGTCTGATGCATCAAATCTTCTTCTCATTCTCAATTTCTTGCGCTTTTTCTTCTTGGCAAGTTGTATCACTGATGACATGGAACTTTCTGCTTCAAAACTCTCAGATGAAGTATGTAAGATATGCGTGACATGTATTTCTTCATTCTGCATCTGCCTTGCCAAGGATGATGGACCAATCTCACAGGTGCCATGAGTTATAACTTGATCTTCAATGACTAGTGGATTAATTGTGTGAGCATCAATCTGATTATTAATTTCCCTTTTATCCAGGCCACCTTCAATTATCCACTTTTCAGTGGAACAAAGGACCTCATAAAATGATGGAGCTTGCTGTAACAGATAAGGAGGCTCCTGATCTATTGACGTTCCCTGGTTTCTCTCGTCCTTTGACCATTGTTGAAACTTCTGAATTAAACGCCTTAACGATGATCCAACAATTAAACTTCAAGAAAAATTAAATGCTTTAAATGATCATAAAATTTAAATGCTGACCAATTACCACTTTCACATAGCTAACTTCAAAATAAACATTAAGTGCATTTAACTATAGACAAATGGAACATAGAGACATCAAAAATGAATTTTTCAATTTTTAGCTTAGCCTTCCTTCAAAAATTTTAAATATATATATATATATATATATTATAATATATATATATATATATATATATAGATATAGTAATATATAATAATTTTATATTTTCTAAGAATAAATCAAAACTAAAATTTTAATAAAACTAAAATAAATGAAACTTAAAAAAACTATTTCTAAACTAAGCTAAATGAAACTTAAAATTATTAAAAATTTAATCCTAAATAAATAAATCAGCAAAATATGAACCATTACAAATCTAAAATTAAATTTTTAATTAAATTTTATTATTTTTATAATTTTTTGATTTTTTAAAATAAAAATTCTAGACTAAAGATAAAACAAAACTAATATTCTAAAAATCGAACAAAAACTCCTAAAAAAAAGGCCTAAGGATCAACTTTTTAATGATTTGGGAAGGGCAATTTTCTATTTTCTTATTTTTATTTATTTTTATGATTTTTATTTATTCTTAAAATCTAACTTTAAACAAAAATTAATCTAACTAGAAATCTATCTAAAAACCTTAAATCAAATCTGAGGAAAAACTTTATTTTATTTTTACTCTTTAGATTTATCAAAAAAACAAAAACCCTCAACCAAAATTGAAAATGATACTAAAACTTAAACCTAAAATATTTTTTTTGTTTATTTATTTTTTTATTTTTATTTTATTTTTATGTCAAAATTAAACAAAATTAAAATCTAATAAACCAAAAGAAACTCTTTATGCTTTTTTATAATTTTTATGATTTTTATTTTTTTATTTTGTTATATTCTTTAATTAAATGAAAAACCTAAACAAAATTAAACAAATCTAAAATTAAAACTAAAATTTAAAATCTAATTATTAAACTAATCTAACTCTACACTAACATATATACGTGGCTAAAACAATCTAATCTATAAAAAAAAATCAATCTAATTCAAAACTTGAAACTTAATTGAATTTTCCTTTTTATTGTATAGAGTTCTAACTTCTAAAATTTAAATAAAATATTCGTAAACTAAAATCTATATAAAAATTTTAAATCTGAAAAATATTAACCCTAAGTTAAATCATGAAACGCATCTTAAAAAAAAAATCAAAATACTTGAGTTCTTGTGAGGTGCGTGAACAGGTTCTGGACGGCAGGAAGAAAAGACGCAAGGAGAAGCTAACCAAGGCAGTAGATCAAGCTGCAGATGGATTTTACGCAGGTTGAGGGAAAAATGCAGGGAGAAAGGCAGCTCAATGGAACACGAAACCTGCATGGAAAAGCAAAGGGATGGCGGCGGCTAGCAGTTGAGTAGCGCGAAGCTGGAGGTTTGATGGACGGCAACACGAGGAGCAGGGATGCTAGAGGCCGTAGGCTTACGTTGAATGAAAGCCAAAGTGTGATGATACGTGGGTGATTTTTTTTTTTTTTTTTTCAGGTGGCTGAGAATGGAGTGAGGAGCAGGCAGCATGGAGCAAGGCTCTAGCAGCAGATTGCGATGAATGAGGATCTGCCTGCAAGTTAGACGCAAATTTTGATTGATAACACGCAGGTTCGGGAGCCACGATGGAATAGGAACCAGCGTAAATCTGGAGAAATACAGGTCCAAGGATTTGGACACTTGAAGAAAAGAATTTTGAAAATTTTCCAAAACAATTTGAAGACCCAGGCAGCAACAAACACACTGCCTTGAGAAACCCCTGAAACTTTCCACAAAATCAAAGAAATTTAAATTTTCTATTTCAGATTTTTATGCAAGAGTTGATAAATAAAAAGTTGAGCTGAAAGATGACAATGCTGAAACTTGGAAGCAATCCAAGGGGCTCTGTAAAAAAAAATTCGAAAATTTTCCTGCGGAAATGAAACCCCAGCAAGCAGATAGCTGACCCTCTTCAGAAAAATTGAAAACCTGTACCTGCAACCTGAAAACAATGAAAACAAACAACCAGAACCTGAAAATATAAAAATAAATGAAACCCTAAGAACCAGCTAAATTACAACATCCACAGATTTTCAACTCTTAAGCAGCTAGATTTGTCAATAATCCATAGTAATATTTTCAGAATTTTAAGCTTAATGTGAGATGCTTCAGAAAACGCTGCATGCATTCATAAAAAATTCAGATGATAAGCCTAGGATTAAAACTAGCTGGGTTCTTTCAAAAAATGCAATCCAGGAGTTGGCTTGTTCAACTGAGAACTTCCCCTAACGCCTGGTAAACTCAAAACTAAGATTTCCTGCACAGCTTAAAATCAACCATTAACATAGAGGGAAAAAACAATAGTGAAATCCCAATTAAATGGAGATACTTGTCATTATATTTCATAATCTAAACTATCATTCAAACCCCAAAGATCAGACAAGATACCTATGTCTAAATCAATCTTCATCAAGCTATTATCAATAACTGAAAATAAAATTATGCAGAAAAATAAATCATCTTACAACACTTCCAGAAGAGTAACACCAGCAGGATTTTTAACCCCAAAGTCTTTCTTTATTGCACAAAAAAATGACTACAAGAGAGCTTTCTTTAGCACCAGACTCTCAGATCCAATCTGATCTCAAATGACCCCTGACACTCTATTTAAAGGAAAATTTCCCAACGGCTAGTTCGAGTGATCCATTTCAAAATGATCTCGACCGTCGATGAGGATCAAAATATCATTTAATCTTATCCGTCGAAATTTTAATAAATTAAAAATTAAAATTTTGCATTTGTTTTCTCAATCTTCGACTTTTTATCTATATTATTACTTATTATTTTAATTTTATTTTATTATTATTATCTATCATTATTATTTTTTTCTTTTTTTTTAAGTTATTTTCTATTTTTCATTTATTATTTATATATTATATCTTTATTTTATTATTCTTTTTTTTTTTTTTTTTGGATCCTCGAACTCAGCCTTTGGAAAAATCACCTAAGACCTAGGACTTAGGACTTATGAGGGGATTAAAACATTTTCTAACCCTCAAGACACTTTACATCATGACTTTCTTATATCTCAAGGGGGAAAACCCATTTGACATAAACCCTCATAGACCACCCAGTTCTGCGACCAAATATAATCTAGCAGATCAACGCACTAGGATTCCCCTAAGATTTTAATGACAAAATTCATTACGGCTTTGGGGTTACGCTGAAGGAAAACTCTGCCGATCATGGATCAGTGAAACAAAAAACCTTCCAGAATGTAGATTATCACTAGAAAACTAGGTCCACCTAGGCAATTTACATACATGACTCAGATCTGCTAAGATTATTTACAATTTACACATGCATGCTGGGTTTACAACATAACATGATCAAGTCAACGATGATTGTTGAATGGCACGGACGCGTCGATCAAGTGTTATCCCTTTTGCGAAGAAAATGGGGTGTACTGCTAAGGGTAGTTGACATGTAGTGGTCAACAATAGTAATTGACCAAGAAACTCAATTCACATCAAGTTTGGTTCAAGAAATTACTGATAAGTACAAAATCAAACACAAATGAAGTACACCCTACCATCTGCAGGCCAATGTCCAAGTGGAATCTACAAACAAGACATTAGAAGGAATTATGACAAAAAAAGTGGCAACAAACACGAAAGATTGGGCAGATAAGCTCAATGAAGTACTATGGGCATATAGAATTACCTGGAAAAACACAACAAGGTTTACACCCTATCAGCTAGTGTATGGCAAAGAAGTCATGCTGCCAATAGAATTTAAAATACATACATATAAACTGGTTGCAGACTTAGGAATAGATCTCTCTGAAGCCCAACAAGAAAGAATCATGCAATTGAACCAACTCGACGAAATGAGACAGCAGGTAGTGCAAAGGACAACAATGATACAACAGCAAAGGAGACAGTGGCGTGATAAGTTAATTAAGAGGAAAGAATTTCAAGTTGGTGACTGGGCATTACTCTTTGACTCAAAATTCAAAGATTATAAAGCTAAATTTACAACGCATTGGATGGGCCCTTATGAAATCATTGAAGTCTTTGAGAATGGATCAGTCAAACTCACTACAATTGACCAGGAAGGACAAACATATCTAGTGAATAGACATAGGCCAAAGATCTATCATAAGCCTATCATCAAAGAAGACTTCATGAAGACAGTATCACAACAAAAGGAGGTACAGATAGTACTGCGGTCAGCTGTAATACCTAAGCCACAATCAGTTTTTGTTTTCTACATTAAAAAAAAAAAAAAAAAAAAAAAAAAAAAAAACAAACAAAACAAACATAATAATGTTTAGATATGAAAACCAGATATGGCATAATCTAAACACGAACCTTCTTCTTTCTCTGAGGGAGAATCATAAGGAAAATAAATTTCCTAGTCTGGGAAATGATCTTACTGCATTTCTTTGCAGAGATCAAAGAGATGGTGGTACGTGGGGTTACCTTCGGTATCTTGTACAACTTATCACCCAAAGTAATAATCATAGAGCAAGGTCTAGACTCATATACAACATGTCACTTCCACAAGTATGGTTGTCTTAATAATACATCACAAACTTCAAGAGGAGCAACATCACACAGTACCTCATCCGTGAACGGCGTGATGCTATGGGGAAGGCAACTCTGCTGGCTAATGCAAAGATCTCGTCCTTGGTGAAGCCACCTAATGGTGTACAGGTACAAATGTGTTGTAGTCGGTAGGCCCATCCACTTCACGACCTCTACTAAAATGAGGTTCTTTTGGCTCCCGTTGTCAACAATGAACCGCAACAAAGAACCCTTCACCCACATTTGTAAGTGGAAGAGGCGTTCCCCCTCCTTTGGATCTTCAGGCTCATTCTTTTGGATCTTAGTGGTGGCTATGGTGGCACTGGGCTCTGCGTCAATGATCTGCTTCCCTTTGTCATTCCCCTTGTCGAGTTCCGACTCAGAGTCAGAACATGCGTCTGATTCGGAAGTCTTTAGCGCGACCACTAGTGACTGCTTGGGCAAACACTCACTTGTGTTGTAAGTGGAGCTCTTATGGAACTCACACCATTTTCATGTGTCCTTCTTTGTCTTTGTGGTGTTGTTCTTTGCTTGCGGCATTGACGGGTTGTCTTGGGTCACCCCACCTTGGCTTTATGTTTTGTTCTATGGTTTGGGGCTGCCTTTTCCTTACTTTGGATTCGCAAATC
>APFE031735535.1:42702-72097 GCA_000404065.3 Pinus taeda | reverse complement strand
TAAAATGTTATAATTTTAAGTTAAATAAAAAAAATGTGTTATTTATGGTATTTATTTTTTTATTGGATGGTTGTTTATAAAATGTTGGTTATAAGGATATTTGTTAAAGATGTAATTTCAAAAGACTTGTAATTTTATTTATTAAAAAAAAGAGTATTATTAGTATTATATTTTTTCTTCAAGGGTTGATTTAAAGGTTTAGTTGTAACATTATTGGTTATTACATTTCAGAGTTTTTAAAGAAGTGTTTTTAACTTCAAATTTTTTATAAAAATGGTGTAGCTATTAGCTTCATTTTTTTATTAGAGTATTGCTTTAAAGGATTTTGTCAACAACATTACATTATTGTTAAGGCAATGGTTGCAAAAAGGTAGTAATTTTAATAATAAGAAGAATGGTTTTACTAGTAGCACTGCTTTTGAAGTGAGAGTAAAATCAGATAATAAATGCAACCTCTGAACAAAATAAGAACTCTGAAGGGTTCTCAACAAGTTGGTAGCTACATCATAAGCTAATAGAATTAGACCAGAAATGTAATAAGAGCCTTAAACCTCATATTTTGGTTTAGAAGAGAGACATGAAGGCACTCTATAACTAGTCAAAGAACTAGAGTTACAAATTTAATAAATATGTCTCATGAAAGCAATATGGTTGGGTGTTGGTTGTGGAGCCTAATTAGCTTCCTAATTTAGAGTTCTCATTTTTATCTTTGTTTGGGCTCTAGTTCCTAACTAGGGTATAGGGGGGCTTGCTCCCCTACTATTGTCACTAGGGGGTCCAAGGGAGGAAACAAAAATCTTTGGAGCCCCCCTTGATGAGGGTTTGGGGATAATCCCACAAAGAGAAATTATTAGAAACTTTGAATGTAAAATATTGTAATTTTATATTCAATTTGGATTGTTCATCATTAGGTCATATATTTAATGGAAAATCTTATGTTAGGCTTTTTTTAACTAAATTGAAACCCTCTTTTTATGATGGAATTATATTGTGTTAGTATATTATTGAAAAACATTGTAATTCAGAGATAGAAGAGGAGTGTTGTAGGTTGTAATCTCTTAATTTTTCTAGAAGGAAGGATTTACTATTTCTTCACGGACATATCCCAAATTAAATGAACCACTTAAATTTATGTCTCCTTTGTATTTTTCATTATATGTTGGATTTTCACATTCATTTTGATTTTATTGCTTTATGATTGTATTCCTAACAATTGGCATTAGAGCCGAAGGTCTATTTTGCTGATAAAACTTAGAGGAATAGAGGGTTCCTAGTTTTAGTGGGACAAATGGAAGAAGAAATTTGTAGGGTCAAAAAGTTTAATGCGAAAAAGTACTAGCTATGGAAGATGCAAATGAAAGATTATTTTTATTAGAAATTTTTATTTTCTGTCATTGGGAAGAATAAAAAAGAAGCTAATGACTATGAAAGATGTTAATGATGTTGTCGACATATCCTTAATGAGGAAATGTAATGGAAAAACATAGATGAGATGTCAAGTAATGACTTGACTATAGAGAACAGGGGAATAAAATGTGAGAAAGGAAAGAGCCCAGGGAATTGTGGAAAGTGTAAGGAGGGCATATCCAAATCTAGTTGTAGGACGAAATGCTAACATTGTGGGAAGAAAGGACATAAGAAAAAAGATCATTGGTCTCTTGATGTGACAATATGCTTTAATCATTTCAATAGATAAAATTGCTTACTCTTAGGTAATAGGATCAAGTGCTTCATTTCATGCCACACCCCTTAGGAAGTAATTTCGAGATTATGTTGAAATACATTTTGGGCAGGTTTATTTGGGTGATGATGAACTTCATAGAATTGTGGGAAACGATAAGGCATGGATAAAATTACAGAATGGAAACCAATGGTTGTTGAAGAGGTAATTCATGTTTGTTCATATAAGAATAAATCTAATTTCAATAGAGTGGATGGGAAGTGAGGATTGTATAGTTACATTTGCAAGAAATTCATGGAAGGTCACTAGAGGATCTCTGATAATAGAAAAAGGAGAGAATATAGGTACATTGTATTTATGTACTAGTAATGTTGACCCTTCTATTGATTAATCTTGTACATGAGAAAATAAAATGTTGTGGCATCATAGGTTGAGGCACATAATTGAGAAGGGAATACAAATTCTCCACTGAAGGAAATTATTTCCAGGTTTAAAGAAGGTTTATTTGGATGTCTCTGAGCATTCTGTTTATGGAAAAAATAAGAGAGTTATATTTCTCATAGTTAGAAAGATAAAGAAGAGTGAAAAGCTAGAAATTGTGCATACAGATGTATGGAGACTCGTTCATGTATCATTTATTGGTGGATATTATTATTATGTTACTTTTTTTTATGATGCAACTAGGAAAACTTAGGTTTCCTACATTAGAAACAAAGATAATGTCTCAGATCAAATAATGGAGGTGAACATTGTAGGAAGAAGTTTGATAATTAATGTTCATACCATGGGAGTTGTAGAGAGAAGACAATTCTTATAACAACATAAGAAAATCATGTGTCATAAAGGATAAATGAGACAATCATGGAGCGTGGAAGGAATATGAGATTCCATGTAGGATTAAACTTACAATTTTGGGAATATGTTGTCAATATTACTCTTTACTTAATAAATAGAGGACCTTCAAGTTCCTTAGTTGGTGGCATTTCAAAGGAGGAATGGATGGGTAAAAAAGGTAAACTTCTCATTCCTAAAGACTTTTGGTTGTGAATAATTTATCCATATCGATAGAGAAAATAGAACAAATCTTAAGCCAAAATCTAATAAGTGTGCTTTTATTAGATGCAAAGTTAATCATTCGGCTAGTATCACTTATGAGATAATGAAAATCATAAAATTATTAGGAATAGAGTTGTGATTTTCAATGAGAAGTTCATATACAAAGATCAGTTACAAACAAAAAAACAAGAAAAGGAAAATATAAAATACACAGTGCTTGATGAAATCATAGAAAAAAAATTCCAATGGTGCCAAAAAATCAAAATGTCCAACAACCACAACAATAGCAGGTACCTCAAACTCCTACAAGTGTTATTAGAATATTAACCAGGTAAAGTAGACCCTATCAATGATACTCATCTTGATTGTATTATGTATTTTTCAATGATTTTCATGAACCATAAAGATATATAGAAGCAATGCAAGTAGAAACTAGAATGAAAAGAGAGGAAGGTATGAAAGAAGACATGGACACTTTGATATATAACTGGACTTGCGACTTGGTCCTATTGCATATAGGTAAAGAGCATTGCATAATACATGGATTTATAGGTTGAAGGAAGAAGATGGAGGAAAAATGAGTTTCATGGGGAGACTTACTGTAAAGGGGTTTACATAGAAGAGAAGTATAGATTTTGATAAAATATTTTCTCCTATTGTCAAAATAACTTCAATTGGAACTATTTTAAGTTTAGTGGTAGTAGAATACTTTTGTCTTGAGAAGATAGATGTAAAGGAAAAAAAATTCTATGGGGACTCAATGGACAGAGATATATATATATATATGCAAAAACCACAGGGATATGAGATCAAAGGAACCTACTATAGAACCAAGGAAACGATATTTGAAGTTTGATAAGTTTATCACAGAACAAGGTTACTATAGATGTCAGTATGACCTCTATGTTTTCAAGACAATAGATAATGACAACTATATTATCTTGTTCTTGTGTGTACATGACGTGCTTGTTAGAAAGTCTAACATGCTTATTGTAGCATCTAACATGTAGTATATAAATTTTCTCAAAGAAATCAGCGAATTCATTTTCTATGAAGGATTTAGGTGATGAAAAGAATCCTTGGTATGAGAAATTTAATAAGAGACAAAGAAAAAGCATAGATTAACATTGTCTCACAATGAATGCATAAAAAAGGTGTTGTAAATATTTAAAATGAAAGACACAAAACCAATTAGTACACTTTTGGCTAGACATTTTAAATTTACTAAAGAGATGTATTCCAAGACACAAGTGGAGATATATTGCATTTCCAAGGTTCCATATTCATTATTACTTGAGAGCTTAATGTGTATGATGGTGCGCACAAGGCTGAATTTTGCACATGCAGTGAGAGTTGTGAGAAGGTATATGAACAATCCAAATAAAGAGAATTAGAAAGCGGTAAAGTGGATTCTTAGGCATTTGAGAGGTACTGCTACATAGGAATTATCATTTGGAGGTTCAGGCATTATTCTATAGGGATATGTTGAATCAAATATAGAAAGTGATACAAATAGAAAAAGGAGCACCATAGGATATGCTTCTATTTATGTAGAACAACAATAAGTTGGATTTTGAAATTGCAAAGGGTTGTTGAACTTTCAAAAACAAAAGTAGAGTATATTGCTGCTACAAAAGTTAGTAAAGAGATTATCTGGTTATAGAGGTTCATGGAGGAATTGAGAAAGAAGTAGGAGAATAGTAGGCTGTATAGTGATAGTGAGAGTGTCATTCATCTTGTAAATAAATAAACCTTTAATTCTAAGATTAAGTGTATACAACTCAAGTGTCATTTCATACGATCAATTTTAGAAGAGGGAGAGATGAATCTGGGAATGATACATACTAGCTCCAATTTTGTAGACATGTTAACGGAGGTAGTAACCAAGGGGAATATGAGTTTTTTCTTAGTTTCAATTAGTGTTCAAGAATGAAAATGGAGATGAAAAACTAGCTAGGTCCAAAGTTGAAGCATAATCCAACAAGTGCAATAATAGTGGAGTTGTTGTGATCAATTTTCAAGTGGGAGATTGTTGGTTGTGGAGCTTGATTATGTTCCTAATTTAGAGGTCTTGTTTTTAGCCAGATTTGGACCCTAGTTCTTGATGGGGGGAGTAGGGGGGCTTGCCATCCTACTATTGTCACAAAGGGGTCTATGGGGGAAACAACTCCTCTTTGGAGCTGCCTTGGTGGGGATTAGAGCACAAAAACCCTGAAGAGTAATTTTTAGAAAAAGTACATTGTAAAATATTGTAATTTCATAGTCAATATGGACTATTCATATTTAGGTTATAGATATAATAGTAGATGTTATGTTAGGGTTCTTTTCCCTAGAAGGAAACCCTCTTTTTGTCCTAAGCAATTGTATTGTGACTGTATATTATTGAGATAACATTGTAATTGAGGGAAATGAGACTATGAGAGAGAAGAGGAACTTGCAACAAATGTGTTGCAAGCTGCAATCTCTTCATTTTGTTGGACATAATAAAAGGAATGACTGACTATTTCTTCATGGACATATCCCAAAATAGGTGAACCATACATATTGATGTCTCCTTTGTATTGTTTGATTCTATATTTTATTTACACATTCATTTTGATGTTATTATTATGTGATTTTATTCAAACAATTGGGTAACATGATTAAACATAAAGATAGGTTAGTAATGGGTTAGTATATGTTAAGATAAGCTCCACTAACCATAGCTATGACATAACTAGTAAAACTTTGAATCTAAAAAGTTTAGGATATTGATAAATGAAGATCTCATTCTAGAAAATCAAATCGAATTAAGAAAAATTAAAAGATAAAATAGGATTGGAAGTAAAATAGAAAATAATTAATAACATAGATAGTAGCCAGATTTGTGTGCAATAGTTCCAATTGTAACATATCAAATGTAACTTACTTGGAGTCGGGAAGTACACATAATTATCAATGTAGATTAGACCATGGGAGTCATATTTAATGGAGTCTCATAAAGGTTGTTAATGGGTGATAAAGGAAATGACGGATACCATGTAGGAAGCATGTTATAACACAAGTAAGTCAATTGTTTATTGAGAAAGCATGAGTGTAATCATGTTAAATATGTACAATCATATTTGATTGAGACAACTTCAATTTATTTTCATAATTTAATGTTCTTTAATAAATATTTTGTATATTTTAATTTATCATCACCACTCATTTTTCAATAAAACAAAATTTAGATGTATTAATTTGTTTTTAATACAATATTTATATATTTTAATTTACCATTATTAATCATTTCCAAATAGTTCAATTATTTTTAACATACATATATTCAACTATTTTTCAAAATATTTAAAAAATTAATAAAAACCAATAAAAATGTAAATGTGAAGATTCCCAATTGTAAATTACAACATAATTATAACCTCGCAATAAAATATCATTAGCCATCAATAACCTCACAATAAAATATAATTAGTCATCAATATAGGTCCCATTCTTGAGACACACGTGATGGAGGAGTTTGTTGCATATGAGGAAGTAATAAGGTGATGACAATAGGAGGGAGGAATAAGATTCAATGCTTATATATGGAAAACTTATAATAAAAATATAATGATCATCAAGGAATTTATTTGTGTAAAGGAGAGTTTAATACACCTTCAAGCAGAAGGAAAAAAAAGGTACGAGACATACACCATTACACAAATTTGAGAGAGAACTTAAGATGGATTTGCTACGATGGATGGGATGAATCCAATACATCATGTGGTGGTGGATGTAAAGCATAAATATTAGTTTCCTGAACTAATATTTAAACTAAATTTCCTGAACTAATATTTAAACCTTTAATTAAACTAAATTTCCCTTGAGCCAATTATAGTTAAACCTTTAATATTTAAACCTTTAATTAAACTAAATTTCCCTTGAGCCAATTAAACCTTTAATTAAACTAAATTAGCTTTTGAAGAAATTTGAGTTTTGTTAATATAATATTTTAAGGGTTAATATGGATCTAAGTTGATTTTAATTGTCATCAATAGCACAAAAATTTGTTAGACATATCAAAAATATAGTCATTTTATTTTAATTTTAATTTTTTTTTGGCACTTCAATTTGTTGAGAAGATAGAGACTGTTAATAATTTCAATAATGAAAATGTGTTGTGTAACTATTTTAATTTTTAGAGTTTTTGGTTGGAATTTGACTAAATCATTTTTGCTCATATCCCAATTTTTTGTTGTTTAAAATGTGTCTTAGGCAGTCACATTGTGCAAAGTAATTTCAAGAAATCCATATCATATTTTCAAAATTTGATCAGAAAATATCACTGGAAAACCTCCAAAATGTAAAACAATTAGACTACTACATAAAAAATTCTGAAGAGATCCATTTTAACCATGGATCTAACAAGGGCAAGAGAAATCAAATCTCATTATATGCAAACTTTTTTTTAGAATGCAAAAAAAAAAATTACAAATCCTTTTTAGTGCTTGATAAATCAGTGATTAAGATATATCTATAATTGTTTTTTTTGTGTATCTCTATATAGACCATTTGTAATTCTTCATTGTTTAAATTGCATTTTTGAATAATTTATTATCATTAATATTTTATATTAAAAATTGAATGACATTTTCCTCTTATTCATAAGTAATTAAATTATTTTACCTTTAATTACTTTTTCCTTTTAAACATTGAAATATTTTACTAAGATAAACATTATTTTTTTTGATAAAGTGAGAGTAGGTCCTTCTATTAATCTATAAAAAAGTACATAATATACATAAGGCAGCACGAGCTACAAAGGAGTTGTGGCTCACACAACTACTTATACAAGTGTGCAGAGAAACTAAGGGACAACCCGCCCTTAAGGTCCAATCAGGACAATCAATGAAGTAAAAACCTTCTATCCTCACTGTCGAGCCACAAAAAAACGTGTGTAACCGTGTTAAAGGCCCACAAAGCGATGCCAAGTAACCATTCATAACCCCTATAGAACATGATATTCTGTAGACCGTGCGATTAGCCTCCAAAGCTCCAACAATCCAGAGGCTATATCAAGTTGCCACCATGCTAACCCTTTATACATTTAAACGGACCCGAAAAGAAAAATGTGCCATCTCTCTAATCTATTTAGGGTCCAAATTAAGAGATAACCCACGAGCAATTCAACTACCCGAAATCCATCGGATGCAAAAGATCCCAAAAGGTTTGTGCAACAAGCTCGAAACATAACTGCCCTTTTGGACCTGAAGCATAAATAAGTCACCGCCTAAATAAATTTCGGGTTTGTTTGGAAAATTAATGGTCTTGCATTTTATCGCCCGAAATCCCTAGGATGATTGCAATCTTCGTCATCAAGGCCACACACTAACTAAGCAACTGGCCCAAGGAATTAATAGGCCACAGTCAAAGTATTTCGGGTCCATACAAAGACTAAACCTGTATGTAGTTACCTGCCCAAAAACCATAGGATTATAGAGTTCAGGGTGCAGTTTACCGCCCTAAAACCAAAGGCAAACTATAGTCGATGCCTGTCATCCAGCTCGCATTTTACCATATGCTACCTCCCCATGTTGACCAGAACTCTTTTGTTTCCATCAGTGTTCACTCTGCTTACTTCTCATGTTGTGAAAGTTCTCCCTATCTAAGTTCGTCTATCTGTGACAGTCTTCCTGCAATCGTCCTTGGGGAGTCCCCATCCAGTCATATCTCTTTACTAAGATAAACATTAACACACACTCACATATATATATAAATGCAAACAAATTAATTATTTCAATGTTGAAATATCTATAAGAGAAATATAATTTTTTTTGTTTTTTGTTTTAATTTTTATGCTTTTATCTATGTAAAGTTATATAAAATTATATTCATACACACATATTTTTTGTCTATATATTAGTCCATATGATATTCAAACAAATTATTAATTTAATGTTAAAATGTCTATAAGAGAAATATTTGTTTTTTGTTTTTTTTTTTTAATTTTAGTGTTTTTATCTATGTAAAGTTATATAAAATTTATTATTTAACATAGATCTCAAAATATATTCTTTATTATTCGAAGAGTGAAAA
Organism: Pinus taeda; assembly: GCA_000404065.3. Taxonomy (NCBI): domain Eukaryota; kingdom Viridiplantae; phylum Streptophyta; class Pinopsida; order Pinales; family Pinaceae; genus Pinus; species Pinus taeda. The sequence continues at coordinate 63,303 of APFE031735535.1, read as the reverse complement.
TGAAATATGGACCAAACAAATGAGCACAATGAGAATGTGATTATTAAATGTTTTATTATGCTTTTGATTAAAACTAACCAAATAAGTATAATTATCTATGTTTTTATTATAGTCGATAATGTTTTTTCCTTAAAAGTATTATTTTTTAAGGGACACATGTCAACTCCGAGTTGAGCACAAATGGAATTATACATCACCCTCATACTGGATTGTACAATCCTCGTGGAGTCTCGACTCTTGCTAAGTCATAAATTTATTTTCTTGAAGATGGAGCTGACTTCTAGTTTTGACATGTCGACTGGAATTCTCGAATGTGTGGAACTTCCTTCACTGATCAATAATCATGTCTTGAAGATGGACCCACTAGTGGGTCTAACACGTTATCTGAAATTCTCAAATCTGTAAATCTTCCTCCATTAATCAACATCCAACCACAAAAACCTAAAAAATATAATTCATAAATTCCTAGTATCTTTGGCTTATAGGTTGTTGGATATACTCTTGGTGCTATAGTGGCAACCACTAGGTTTTGATCTTGAGTCTCGCCTATATTACTCCAACTAGTAACCGATTTCTTATGGTAATAATAATAATAATAATCAACATCTACACTAAAATCAATACACACTATTATTCTATTTACATTGAAATTAATGTAGATCATCCATTTAGTTACATCATGATATCAGAAATGAACATATTCACTAAAAATGCATGTAGTGTAAAAATTCAAATAGGATTAGAAATCAACATCTACCCTGAATTCAATGCACACCCTTAGTCTATTTACTTTGAATTAATACAAATCTTCCATCTAGTTACATTAGATTAGAAATTAACATATACACTGAAATCAGTGTAGCTAGTGCAATTAATCAAATAGGATTAGAAATCAACATATGTTGAAATCAATGTGCACTATTTAATCTATTTACTTTGAAATAAATGCAGATCATCCATCTAATTACATCAAAATAGAAATTAACATTTATATTGAACTCAATGCACTCAATAAAATAGGATTAGAAATCTACATATACACCGAAATCAATACATTTAGCGCAATCAATCCAATAAGGCTATCAATTAACATATACACTAAAATCTATGCATTTATTTCAATAAAATCCAAAAATAATAATGTCAAGTGATCTAAACTCTAGTTAGGACCTTACATATGCCTTTACCCCTTTAATTTAACAAAAAATTCAATAATTTTTTGTATCTTTTTTTTATCTGATTTGAGAGTTTGATGGTTTTCTAAATCCAACTTATTTTAGCTTTTGTAAAAACCCTTACTTCATCTTCCTCTATTGTTATTCATATGTGGATCTCTCAAGACTAATCTAGATTAAGGTGGTTTTTGTTAAGATGGATGTAGGCATGTTTAATAAAAAATTAACATCCATGGTGAAAGCAATGTACACTATTGATCTATTTACTTTGAAATTAACATACATCATCCATCTAGTTACATCAAAGCATAACTTATCGCATACACTGAAATCAATGCACACTATTAATCTATTTACTTTGAAATTAATGTAGATCATCCATCTTATTATATCAAATAAGAAATTAACATCTACATTGAAATCAATGCATTGATTTCAAATAGAATAGAAATTAATATGTATAGTGCCTTTACCCTTTTAAATTGGTCAACATTTCAATACTTTTTGGCATTTTGTTTTTAATCTAAATGTGAGACACTAGGGTCTCAAGTAAGAGTTCTAACCATTTGAAATTTGACATATAGGTGCTATTAAAGTTTTCCAATTTTATGGGGCATAAAAAGGCTCGATCTGTTCTCCAAAGCACTAGCAACTAAATTAGGCTGGCAACTCATCACCTCCAACAGTCTCTGGACCCGGGTTGCTCAAGCAAAATATATATGGCCCATGAACTTGATAGATTGGTTCAGACATACACAACATTCGAACAGCAACATCTCCAACATTTGGAAGCCAATGATGAATGCATTACCCCTATTGCGACAGGGTATCACTTAGAGAATTAATGAAGGGAATGCAGTTCGTATAGGCATTGATCCATGGGTGGGATGTGGAAATGCTCACAGATTGTCAGCTGACCTAGTAAGGTACTTGAACAATAGAGGTATCATTTACATAAAGCATATCGGAGACTAGATCAACTCCACATTTCTGCAACAGGCATGGAAATCGGCTCTCGACTTGGATATCCCTGAGCCCTAGAGACTTTAATGACAACACTACATTGAAGCCCTCGCTCAAGCACATATACGACTGACTGAGGAACTGGATGAGGTTATCTGGGCATTCACAAAGAACTGCTTGTACTCCCCCAAAGAAGGATACATCAGACTCATGGATCCACATAAACCACAATTCATTGACCCGAAATGGAGATCCTTTTGGAAGCTCAAGGCTGCCCCTCGCACCCGCCTTTTACTTTGGAACATTTTGTTCGACAAGATCCCTACTGGTGCCAATCTGATGAAAATATCCTTTCATGGACCTTTTCGGTGCCATCTTTGTCGATTAGATGAAGAGAACACAGAGCACCTCTTCCTTAGTTTCCCTTCCTCCAGAGAATTTTGGAATAGTATCTCTACCCACTATACGTCCCTCAGTTCCTGGCAAGGCAACAACATTCAAGAAGCATGGAAAGCTTGGTGCCATGACCACAGGGGCAAAGCCAGGAACCTGTCTCTTATATCCTGCTGGGCTATTTGGATCGCTAGAAATCACTCCATTTTCAATCTCAAAGACCCCCACTGGCCTTCTATACTTCACCATACTATCGCTGATTATGACCTTCTACCTGAGGATGACAATTCTGCCCCTCCTCGCACCATCATTCCTGAAAGCATAGACTATACTAAACCTTGTGCATTTTTTTATGGTTCTGCTCAGGAGGCAGGATGTGGAGGAGGAGCCATACTTCACCTGATTTCCTCTCACAAATGCAAAATCCACATCAACCTGGGCAGGGGTACCAACAACATTGTTGAGATTTGTACAACAAAACACCTCATACACTTCGCCTTAGAACATCATTGCAGACATCTTCAATTATTTGGAGATTCAAAAATTGTGTGTGACTGGCTCAACAATACATCGCATTGTAATGCATATACATTGAGGCACATATTTGGAGAAGCTCAAAGATTGATATCCTCTTTTGACTCATTTGTCTGTCGACATATTTACAGGGAACAGAATTCGGAGGCTGATCAACTATCAAAAGAGACAACGTATCTACAGGATGATGACTGGTTGGTCCAAGAGGAAATTAATGGTACCGCCATCAATACTACCACAGACCTTTTGTTGATCATGGACAGATTGGGCAATAAGCCCAACTTTTACTGTTAACATTGTAGATAACATGCTTTTATTTCCTATATCTATTTCTGCGGTTGTAAATATTACAGTTTTTGGACTTGGCACATAGTACACCTCTCTCTGCATAGAGACAATACAATTTTGGTTTTATTCCTCCTCCATGTTGAGGAAAGTTTTGATACAACTTGGTTGATGACTGGCTCCATGCGAGGAGCAATAGTGATTAGCAGTTAAGTTATTTCTGGACGGTGTCTTGTATCTTGACAGGCAATCTTGCCTCCTTATGAATATGCCTTGGCATCTACAAAATGTAATTTCTTATATATTAATAGAAATTACGACTTTTTCCATGAAAAAAAAAAAAAAAAAAAACAAACAAACAAAAAAACAAAACAAAACAAAAACAAAAAACAAAAAAAGTTTTCCAATTTTAATTATGCAAAACTATATAATATTAGATTTTGTGCATTTTTAATAATACCCAAACTATTTAATTACACTCATATTTTATTTGAAGTTTGTAATTATCTAATATATTAGGAAGAAAAAAATGCCACATATATAGACATTGTAATAATATATATGACCACTCTAGATAACCATAAAATAATAAGTAATAATTTTAATTTAAAAATGAGAACCTTTATAAAATAAATAATATATCTTAACTTTGGATCTACCAAACGCAAGCACAATCAGAAATACATAAAGAAACATATGATTCATGGAAATATAAAAGAAAAAGATGACCAACTATATTAAACGCACATGAAATCATATAATCTTATAAGTGTAATGTTAAAATTTAAATGTTATTTTTACTCATTCAAACAATGTATATAAATAGTGAAGCAACGCTTAAAAATATTTAAATTAAAAAAAAAAAATGATAATTTTGTCCCTTACATGTTACCTCTACAATTGAAATGTATAAATATCTCTTCAATAATGTTTCAATAAAATATTTTTGCAATAGTTTCATCACAAAGTAATATGATTCAATGGAATATAAGTTTAATTTTTCTTTATAAAGCGAATTTTTACAAATATATAGATATGCACAATATTTTTGTCACGGAATAATTGTTTGCTAATACAAAAGTGTGCCATAAAAGTATGCAATTTTATGGCAAAAAAATAAAGTTATCTAAGTTTTTGGAAAGAATGAGTGCATAAAAAAAATATAATATTCTTTTTTTCTTTTTTAGCTTGGAGAAATGAAATTAGTCATATTATTTTAGTGTACTTTCAAAGTTTAAATAAATTTAACAAAAAATAATTACAATAAATGAAAATGATATGTTAAATAAAAATAATTAACACAAATACTTTAATTTTTTTATAACATAGAAATATATTATTTAATTTCACCAGATAAATATTTATAATATCTAGGAATGCATAAATGTCCACTGTACAATTTTGGTCACTGTATAGATATTGTATCATTTGATCTTTTGGGAGTGCGTGCTCGTGCGAGGAAGCGAGCCGAGCTACCAATGACTTGCGAGCTACATCCGATATTCCGACCAACCACAACAAGGCGCGTCTTTTGCATGGCTTCATGATCCTTCCTGTCCAGTCCCTAGCTGTCTTCATTTCCTATCGTCATGCAATTTTTTCCTTGGCACCTGTCCCTTCCACTTCGGTCTTCGGAGCTTGCATAATCACCATATAATCTGCCTCTCGACACTGTTTTTCGTTTTTCCTGGCTGGACAAACCTTCTCTAGCCAGTTTCAACATTGAAGTTTTTCTGTCTACGTCTTCGGTGCCAATATTATCCATTCATCTACTTTGTGGTCCTCCGGTCACCATCGTCGTGGAAGCGTTCGTTTTTTCTCTGGCTTCATATTCTCCTGGTGTTCCTACACGACGTTGCTGGTTGCGCTCTCGCTTTTCCCCTCAGCACGCGTTCGGCTATGAGGTCAGTTTTTTCCTTTCTTCTTTACATCTCTGCGTTTATTATTCGGTACATAGATATCAATTGTCTTTAAAGATTGAGTCATGGCGTTGTTTTGATCTGTGGCTTTGTCTCTAGTTTAGATTTTTCTATGATATGGTTTTGGATGATAGCTTCTATTTTTAGCACTGGGGGGATTATTCCATGGTACGGTTTTATGATTGGCACACGGTCTGCACGAAATTTCCCTTCCTTTATGGAGTGGAATTGTCATTCTTGAGCATGCTCTACTGCCTTTTTTTCTCCTGGGTTTACCAATATGCTTTCGGCAGCCTTTCAAAAACTAAAGAGGTATTTTTTCATTTACAAGCCATGCACAGACATTAGGTTTAGAGTCGGCGACTGGTGGTGTATCGTCGAGGTTTATTGCTGCTGTATTGTTTGTCAAGATCCCCCATCCTCCAAGTTTCTTTCTCTGTTATGTCTCGGCTCTGGTTTTCCCTAGCGAGCTCCATGCTCGGAGTTCTCTGACCTTTCTTTCTCTCTGGGATCTTTGTCCGGCTTGGAATTTTTTTCCGGGTCCGACGCTCTCAAATACTTTTTCTGATCAAATTTTTCAATATTTTCTTTGGGATTGGGATCGATGTCCTTTTCCGTCCTATCTTGTACTGAAGGTGTTATGAACTTATAGGATCATCCTTTTTTGGGCTTTTTACCGATGGGTTGACGTCATTACCAGTTAATGCTTTCTGATCCCGTCGTAGTCCTAAAGGGCTCGTTTCTGCCTCGTTTTCTGGAGGATCATTCTAGTGACAACTTGGCATCTTCTCCATCTTTCGAGCCGTATGTCCTTTGGTCTGTTTTGATGCCAGCTTCATTATTTCTCCCCTCTCGGCATTTAATTATCCAGGCTTATTCTCTCGAGTGGTCATCTGACTGCGTTTAATATCTAGTACTCTTTTGGATTTGGAAATCCAATATTGGTAAGTGTCTCGTCCGTTATTCCAAGTTGAAGTCCTCGTTGGAGGCGCATGGAAGGTGGGGCTGATGTGTCTGCCACGGAGGCGTTGATTCAGTCCACGCTGATGGTTGAGAGGGCTTGGGAAAACGACACGAATCCTGGGGGGTGGCAGGCAACCCTGAATGAAGTGGTCGTTAAACCATCTCTGCTTGGTGCTAATAGGGAGAAGGAGGAGAGGTCTGCCCGGGGGAGAACTGTTCAGGAGGGAATGGGCTCCATCGTGCATTCACACCTCTATAATAAATCCCAGAATTCGGTCAAAACCTATGCCCCTCCTTCTGCTATTATATTAGATAGCATTCATCTCTCAGAAAGAATTGAAAGTTTACAGAACCTCGCCTTGGTTGGTAGGTGGCACTTCCCGGAGATGAATGATGTCAAGATGAGGAAATGGATTGTGGTCCATTGGAAACCAGTGATAGGTTATACACCCATTATTTCTTATCTCATGAAGGAATGGTATTTTTCCATTTTTAAATGTCGCTGATGCTGATGCTATCCTCAAGGGTCCTTGGGTTTTCAAGAGGAGTTTTCTCGCTCTTTATAGATGGTATATCGGGTATGATCCATTGAAAAATACTCCTGCTAATAACATGACTTGGGTCAAACTCCCAAATCTCCCACTAGAAATGTGGTCTAAGGAGATTCTTGAAGAGATCAGTAACTCTATTGGCCATTTTGTTTACGTTGATCCTTGGTGCATTGGTGAGAAAGATAAAAGAATCACGTGGATTCTCATTGAAAAGGCCTATAGGGGTGGTTACCCTAATCACATTGAGATTGCTTGGAGAGGTTTGAAGATCAATCAAAGATTGGACTTTTGGGGCATTCCTTTCCATTGTGTCGCTTGCCATAAAACAGGTCATCCCATTAAAAATTCTCCTCGGCAATATGCTCCCAAACACAGATTTTTTCATCGAAGGACGCGAACAAATCTTTCAACGGACAGCTTATCTGTGACTGATCTATTGGATGAACAGTTGCCTTCCAATCCCACTTTTAAATCTTCCGCTTCTCCATGGGTTTTTGCTCATGTCATCTCACCGACTCCCGATTTTTGTCCTGGTGGTCGATTAATGTGTGATCGACCTATGATGAAGAGCCCCCTTGTTTTTCATTGTGAGCCTGTTCCGGAACCGAGAGATGACTCCGATGTTCCTTCCCCTCCTCCCCTTCATCTCAAGCACCTATCTTTGGAGTCTCACCCCATTCCCATTTCGTCCTCCTCCCCGACTCCCAATTTCAACCCCTTGTCCTCTGTGAAAGGCAAAGAACCGCTTGTGGCTGCCACACCTGTTAACTCCCCTGTATCGTCCCCAGTAAATATATATGACAGTGATTTAGACTTTCTCCTTAGTCGAAAATCTCTTGAATTGGAGGCTCTTACTATCCATAAGCCATCGGATCGTGTCTCCCCTTTCATAAGTCTAGAGTCTGCTAAGAACATTACGGTGAGGAAGAAGTCCCGGAGGGGGAGCCGACATTTTAGGGGGAGGTCTATTATTACAGACAGCGGGGTGAGGAACCTATCTTTGGTTGACGTTCCCATTTATGATATGATGACATCACAACCTCTTAGAGCAAATGCGGTTGGTGAATCCTCAAAATGATAGTCATTGTTTCTATGAATATAAGAGGTCTCGATGCTGACCTTAAATTTTTAGCGCTAAAAGACATCTTCTACTCAGCTCGTCCGAAATTAATTCTTATTCAGGAAACTATGCATTGTAGGCATGCATCCATTTCATATTTTAGAAAAATGTTTCCATCATGGCATTTGTTAGCTTCCGAAGCTAATGGATTGTTCGGGGGGCTTGCCGCTCTTTGGGATCCTCAGTGGATTTGTGCCAAAGCCTACAAGTGTTTTGTCGGTATTCTGATCTCTGCCTACATAAGGGGAAAGGGCTTCCCCATTAACATTTTATACACCTATGTGCCATACAAGAACATAATTCCTTTCTGGGAGATGTTTTTTGCCTCAGATCTTTTTGATATTGAGTCTCTGATGATCGCAGGTGATTTAAATTTTACTTTAAGCCCTGATGAATGTTGGGGATGTTGCAGGAAAATGGATCCACTTGCTGACCGCACAAAGTTTGAACTTATGAACAAAAATTTTGTAGACATCGTCCCATCGGATATGAAGCCAACATGGGATAATGGAAGAGTAGAGAAGGCATATATTGCCAAAAGAATTGATCGGTTTATTGTGCATGTTGGCATTTTAGATAAACTGGGTATGCCCTTTTCCTCGATTGGGAATGCTTTTGTTTCTGATCATCGTCCAATTTTTCTAAACTGGCGGGAAAGGGATATAGGAAGGGGTATCCTTTTAAATTCAATAGAACATATTTAGATGATCCTGACTTTAATAATATCATTTCCAAAGCCTGGATGAATTTATCTGCTCATGCAACACTTCCCCTGTTTTTGACTTTTAGAGACAAGATGGCGGCTGTGAGTAAGCTAGTTAAAAAATGGCAAAAGGACAAAAGGAGGAAGGACAGACAGGCACTTTAGGATACTCAACGGGAGTTGGACAAGATTATTAAATCCATGGATTCCAACTACTGTCCCTTCGACACAAAATGCCGAATAAGGGAGCTCAAAAGGAGAAAACACTCTTTGTTGAAGCAGGGAGAATCTACTTGGATACTTAAAAGCAGAGATTTATGGCTCAAAGAAGGGGACCGTAATACGAAATTCTTTCATAAATTTGCTAATGCCAGACACGAGAAAAACACCATCTGGAAGATCAGTGATGGAAATGGGGGTTTTTATGTTTCTCAACAAGACATTTCTAGCGAAGCTGTCTGACATTTTAAGAATCAATATTGTAGAGGGAAGGGTAGTGCTTTCCAAGACACCCTTTGGGGTATCGAATTGGTCCCTCAAATGTTCGATGATGAAAAGAACAAGTCCCTATTACAGCCAGTTAAAAAGAAAGAACTGTATGGAATCCTGAAGGCCTTTAAAAAGGACAAATGTCCAGGTCCGAACGACTGGGCTATTGAATTTTATACCCATTTTTGTGATATCATTAAACATGATCTTCTAAGGATGGTTGAGGCTTCTAGAATGACTGGGAGCATCCACCACATCACGACATCCACTCTGATTGCTTTAATTCCTAAAAATGTGGACGCTGTCTCTTTTCATGATTTTAGACCGATATCATTATGCAACATATCTTTTAAAATCATCTCAAAAATTATTGCGGAGAGAATTAAAGGAACTTTGGATTCCTTCCTCTCCAAGGACCAACATGCTTTTCTAAAAGGGCAGAACATTCTGGATACTGTGGAAAATACTCAGGAATGCTTGTTCTCTATGATTACAAAAAACATGGACGCGGCCATATTGAAAATCGATCTACAAAAGGCTTACGATTGTTTAGACTGCGGTTTTATCAGATGTTTGTTGGCGGAGATTGGTTTGGGGCCAAATGCCATCCAATGGATCATGGAATGCGTAGAAAATGTTAATTATGTGGTTATTATCAATGGAATTCCTTCCCCATTCTTCCTTGCTGAAAGAGGCCTTCGACAAGGATGCCCCCTCTCACCTCTTCTTTTTATTCTGGCCTGAACTCCCTCAGCATTCATATTAATAAGGCGGTTTCAGAAAACAGATGTAGGCTTGTCAAGATTTGTAGGAACAATTTCAAATCTCACAACCTTTTTGTGGACGATGTGCTTCTATGTGCAATGCTCTGCAGGGATTCGTGGATCTGTTTATATGACATCCTTGAAAGATTCCAAAGAGCCACAGGACTTATTATTAATAAGTCAAAATCCACCCTTTTACACAATGATTCCAACATGGATTTGGTGTTATGGATTGCAACTTTGTTTGGGATAGAAACTATATCGCTCAAGGATGGCCTTCAATATTTGGGTTTCCAACTAAAAGCTAAAGGTTATTCTAAAAATGATTGGCATTGGTTAATTCAAAGATACTATAAAAAGATTCCGGCTTGGGAATACAGGAGTCTTTCTTTGGCTGGCAGAATTATACTAACACAAGCGGTTTTGTCTCAGATGGCCGTCTATTGGGCTCACTTGTTCTACCGTCCTGCAAGCATCATACACAAGATGAACAAGGTTTCGGCTAATTTTATCTGGGGTGGAAAGTCAGATCTACAGAGATTTCATCTTGCCAAAATGGATAGTATCTCATTACCCAAGTGTCATGGAGGTTGGGGACTTATGGATTTAAGGATATTTGGTCGAGCGCTCCTATGTCAAACTTTATGGAGAGGTAACTATGGCGAAGGTCCTTGGAGTAACATTGTTAATATGAACTATTTGAAAGGGAAACATCTGGAATACTGGTACAGATCGGGGTTGATTGGGACAAAGTAGGGTTCTGCTATTTGGCTCAGTCTTCGGAAGATAGAGCAGTACTTTTTAAAGAACCTGAAATGGAGGATATACTCTGGAAACATGATTTAATTGGCATCGATCCCATTTTGTGTGGTCATAGTGACATTATCATCCCTGGGAATCTATTATCTTTTTTACATAGGAGTGGTGTCTTTTCTTGGGATAAGCTCATATCTACTTGGCATGGCTCTACCCCTGTTTGGAAGGACGCAAATGACCTTTGCTTGCCAGATGATTTGGGCGTGGCTTGGAAATCTATCGCAGATATTATTGGATGTTGTGGGCTTCGACGTTTCGGGCTGGCGGATCACCTTACATGGTTCGTGCCAAATGCACAGTTGTCGGCGCAGATTTGAGACATATACTCTGGCATGATCCTTTCGAAGGGCTCTCCTACTCGTGAAAAGTTTCCTGTGGTCTACTGGAAGGCGGGATGCCCCCTGAAAATTATCTACTTTGCGTGGCTAGTGTTCTACAACAAGAACCTCACTTGGGACAATTTAAGAAAAAGAAGTTGGCATGGTCCTAGCAGGTGTTCGATGTGTGAATCTGTCGAGGCGCCAAATTTCCACATGTTCTTCCAATGCACCTCTACTCGACAAATCTAGTAATGTCTGGCTTTTCTTTACGGTTTCCCTCACGTTGATTTTATTTCTTCCCATGCAGCATTCGTATGGTGGAGTAGGCAGAGAGTTCCACGGTGTTTTCTCATATTAATTTTTCTATGGTGCGCTTGGAAATGGTGGAATTCAAAAATTTTCAATGACTCAAGGGATCCTCTTAAGTCCATCCTGCAAAACATCTTCGCCATCTGGAACACGGTCTATGGAAGCATAGATGTTTGAGATCTCTTGCCTTATACAGGAGATCTCATGTATTTTTCTGTTGGGTTTTTTGGTCCTACCTCTGCTGTTGCCCCCGCAACGCCTCTTATATGTTTTTTGATTTCCATTTTACAGTACTATGTGAATTTTTTTTGTTTTCTAGATGTTGTAATGACTCTAAAGGACTTTTGCAGATGTATCTGCACCTCTGCCTATGGTTGATAATCGGGACTTTTTTTGTATATTTTCGAAGTTTTATATTGTCTCAATATAAAAAAAATGATGCTTTTTTTCTCTCTGAAAAAATGTCCACTGTACAATACATGAAAATACAAGTATAAAGTAATACTAGAACACCTACATTAATAAATGTGGTTGATATACCTTGATATGTGTATATAAATCACATGCACAACCACATTAGTCAATGTGGTTGAAATATGCCGATAAACGTTAATGATATAGATTTAGTATTTATATTATCAATAATAATAAAATAATAATAAAATAATAATATAATAATAATAATAATGTTATTTTTTATTATTATTATTTATTAATCTCTAAGTTTTAGTCCATAGGTTTATAATACACCCTTCATTTTATTAATCCCTTGGGTTTATTATTATTTATATATATTATTAACTATATTCTTATTATAATAATATTATATATGATTATTAATTGTAATTACTTAATAATAATAATAAACCCAATGGATTAGTATTATAAACCCTAGGGATTATAAATCCAAGGGATTAATATTATAAACCTAATGGATTAATAAACCCTAATTTTGTAATGTTGAGAGGCAACATTGGATTTATTTTTGTACCATGCAAACGTCACAATATGAAACCGTTTTGTAGTGTCATAGTGTGATGTTCAAAATTCCAATTTAATGTAAGTTTCCAACAATGATTGTTATATTGCTTGTCAAATTGCGACAATGTTTTTCGTAATGCGGCATTAGATAGATTTATTCACCATTAAAATGTAACCACATTAAACCCTGATGTTATAAATGCAAGGGATTAATTTTATAAACTGAAGGGATTAATATTATAAACCCAAGGAATTAATAAACCCTAATTTTGTAATGTTGAGAGGAAACATTGAATCAATTTCAATGTAATGTAACATTGCGACAATGAGTATTAGATTGATTTTTATCATGAAGCAATGTTTATCACAATGTTGGATTGATTTTTGTACAATGCAAATGTCACAATATGAAGCCCTTTTGCAGTGTCCCAATGTGACATTGAAAACTTGCAATGTAATGTAAGTTTCCAATAGTGATTTCCATAATGTTTGTCAAATTGTGTTAATGTTTGTCATAATGCGATATTGGATAGATTTCTTCACCACTCAAATGTCACAACATTAAAACCTAATGTTATTTTAAACATAAGGGATTAATATCCTAAACCCTAGGGATTATAAACCTAAGGGATTAATATTATAAACCTAAGGAAATAATAAACCCAAGGGATTAATATTATAAACCCAAGGGATTTATAAACACTAATTTTGTAATGTTGAGAGGCAACCTTAAATAAATTGTGATGTAATGTAACATTGTAACAACATTAAACCCTAACATTATTATAAACCCAAGGAATTAGTAAACGCAAGCGATTAATATCATAAACCCTAGGGATTGATATTATAAACCCTAGGAATTTCAAATTTAAGGGATTAATAAACTCTAATTTTGCAATGCTGAGAGGTGACATTGAATAAATTGCAATGAAATGTAACATTTTGACAGTGAGTATCACATTAACTGTCATCTTGCAATAATGTTTGTCATAATGCGACATTGGATTTATTTTTGTACCATGCAAACGTCACAATACAAATCCCTATTATAGTGTGGCAAGGTGACATTGAAATATATGCAATGCAATGTAAGGTTCCAAAAATCATTGTCATATTCTTTGTCACATTGTGACAATGTTTGTCACAATGCAACATTGGATAGATTTATGCACCATTCAAACATCACAACATTAAACCCTAATGCTATTATAAAACCAAGGCATCAATATTATAAACCCTATGGATTAAAAACCCAAGGGATTAATATTATAAACCATAGGCATTTTAAACCCAAGTGATTAATATTATAAACCCAAGGAATTAATAAACCCAAGGGATTGATAAACCCTAATTTTGTAATGCTATGAGGCAACATTGAATAAATTGCAATGTAATGTAACATTGTGACAATGAGTATTAGATTAATTCTTATCTTGCAACAATGTTTGTTACAACGCGACATTGGATTGTTTTTTGTACCATGCAAACATCACAATACAAAACCCTATTAGAGTGACATAATGTGATGTTGAAATATATGCTATGTAATGTAATGTTCCCACAATGATTGTCATATTGCTTGTCATATTACAACAATGTTTGTCACAATGCAACGTTGCATACATTTATGCATCATTCAAACATCACAACATCAAACCATAATGTTATACCATATATTATAAACCCTAACAATATAAAACCAATATTATAAACCCTAACATTGAACCCAATATTAAAACCATAATAATAAACCCAATATTACAAACCTTAATATTTAGACCAACATTATAAGCCCTAATATTCAACCCTAATACTGGAAGCTCTGATTTTAAACACTAATTTTGAAATGTTGAGAGGGGAAATTTAATAAATTGTAATGTAATGTAACATTGCAACAATGAGCATGAGTTTGATTATTATCTTGAGATAATGTTTGTCACAATGATTCACCATGGTAGTCATGTTGACTATTGTTGACTATGATGCCCATGTTGACTATAGTTGACCATGTCAACAAAAATCAACCATATTTAACATGTGTTAATGTATAAATATTATAAACCCTAAAATAGTCAACCACATTTTCTTTCATTGCTTGTCACATTGTGACAATGTTTTCCATATTGTGACTTTGGATAGATTTCTTCACCATTCAAATGTCTCAACATTGAATCCTAATGTAATCATGAACCTAACGGGTTAGTAAACCCAAGGGACTAATATTATAAACCCTAGGGATTAAAAACCCAAGAGATTAATATTATAAACACTGGGGCATTAATTTTCTAATGTTAATAGACCACATTGGAGCATAGTTGACCATGGTTGATGTTGATATTGAACCATGGTTGATTTTCATATTCATACACTCTTTGTCAGAATGTGACATTGGACCATGGTTGACCATGATTATAAACCCAAGGGATTTATATTAAACCCAATGATTAATATTATAAACCATACGAATAATATTATACCCTAGGAATATGAACCCTTATATTAATAAACCCAAGGGATCGATATTATAAACCCAAGGGATTAATACAAAAGACCCAAGGGATTGTAAACCCAAAGGAATAATATTCAACCCAAGGGATTAATATTATAAACCCAAGGTATATAAACCCTAAGATAAATATTATAAACCATAAAATAATCATGGTTGACCAATGATTTACCATGGTTGATTTTCATATTGACACAATCTTTGTCGCAATGCGATGTTGGACCATTGTTGACCATGCATGACCATGGTTGTCAAAATGTGACATTGAACCATGAGACAATCTTTGTCACAATGTGACCTTTTTTATTCACCATGGTCGACCGTGATTGATTTTAATATTGCGATAATATTTCTCACAATGCGACATTGGACCATGGTTGATGATATACCCAAGGGATTGATATTATAAAACTAGGATAATAATAGACAAAAGGGATTAATACTAAAACCCCAAGGGATTAATATTAAACCTAAGGGATTTGTAACCACCCCCTCCCATATTTCCCCAAATTCACTAGCATGTCAGGGTAAACATGAGAGAAATACTTACTATGACATGACCCAACCTCCTAGCTTCACTTACGAAAGTGAATCCAACAAGTGAAAACCTATATACATCCCTCAAGTCTGACAAGACACTCAGGGGTCAACGAACCACCCTTGGTGACCAAAACCTGAGTTGGATATTTTTTTCACTAACCTAGGCCCATAACTGCATGCATGAAAAGGCAAGGGTGTCGTTATATCCCTCCAACCACACACACAAGCCTCTTTCCCTGCGGTTGTAGCCCAAAAGTGCCACTACAGAGGTTGTAGTCCCAGGATCTGAGCTACTTTTCCAGGTCAACCTCTAGGCCACTCCCAAGACCTGCCTATAACTTCTAAGAGTGATAAATGGCATAATGACAATGTTATTCATATAAAACTTGAACAAGGGATTGAAATAACCAGACCTAACCATGAGATTTATTTTTTCAAACATATGTTGGACATGTAAACTACAAGTCATGAATGAATATCTAATCATAGGAGTTTGAAACTTATCTGAGAATCACCAAGAAGGCCTAATGCCCTCTCATAATAGCTACAATAACACTAGTTAACCCATGCATTCATTAATCATAAAATACTTATCAAATATTGAACAAGTCATAGCTGGAGAACATTACAAATATATTCTTATAACCAGCATATAACCAGATTAATAACCATGACAGAGCGTCCATCAAATCACCATAATAACAAGTACAAGTGATCTTAGATTACAATAGGAAAATAACTCTTATTAACTTCTATAAAATCCAACCAAGTCAAGGACTTCTAAGTTCGGATTAGTGGTATCAGAGTGTCTGCTCTTTCTCTGTTTTTCTTTGCATGTCCCAAATGAGGTCAAGGTATAAGGAGTTAGGTCTCGATCTCATTGAACTGTTGCAAGATCAGCCTCGCAAAACCCGAAGACCTCAAATGGCAGAAGGAAAGAAAGACGAGGGGGCAAGAGATCCTTTCAAAATGTTGCTCGAGGAAGCCCTCACGTGACATAGGGATGCAATGATGGATAACTTTGCCCAAATCCTTCGACGACTACCCATTGACGATGCATCTTCATCCAGCAGCCACTCTGAAGGTCCCACTCCCTTTAAGGTACAAGTTAACTTCGATATTCCCATATTTGAAGGCTTGATAGATGCAGACGTTGTAGATAAATGGTTAAATTTGTTGGAAGGATATTTTTTAGTTCATGACTTTTCCAATCTGGAAAAGATTACTTTTGCACTTCTCAAAGCCGCCCCACACAGCAAGGACTAGCAGGAAACATACTGTGAACAAAAGGACGAGAGTGAACCCTCACTGTTTTCAGCAGCACCCACTTGGGATTCTTTTTGAGACACCATCAAGGAACAATATTACCCTGTCGGTAGCTATGAAGATAAATACATAAAGTGGACCAAATTACGGTAGGGAAGGGACCAAGATGTGCTAGAGTTCACAAATATTTTCCATAGCCTTCGCACGAAGTTGGGTATCAAGGATATTGAGTGACATTTTGTGCTCAAGTACCGCCACTGTCTACACAAGTACATCCAGGACGAGATGGAGTTCCTAGACATTTCCTCGCTTAGCAATGCATACCGGTACACTCTCAAGATTGAGCATAAGTTTAAATGGAAGAAGCGAGACTTTGGATCTACGAATCCAAAGCAAGGAAAAGGCACCCCCAAACCACATAACAAAGGACCAAGCTAAGGTGGGGTTACCAAGGACAGCCCACTGGAGCCGCAAGCAAATAATAACACGACGAAAAACTGAAAGAGACAATGTTGGGGGTCCAAGTGGAATAGGTAGGTGGCCACCAATATCCACCCGGATCACGGATGATCCAAAAGTCTTAGTCACAAACGACGAGCCTGTTCGCGAGAGAAACAATGTGCAAAGAGGACCAGAACCCAATATAATATGAGGGAGTGTCCAAATTGGCTTGTAGGGATTCCGGTCGGCAGAATAATCGACAACGTCTAACTCCATTTTGACAGCTATAGATAGAATCAAGGATGTTGGTAACGGTTGAAGAAAGGGTAGGGTGTAAGCCCACAAGTCATCACGGTGAGCTCCTCACTGGAGGAATATGGTGATAGAAAATATGGCGACAACAAAATGTCAGACCCCCTGCTACCCTAGACCTTGTGGTGCTTTAGTGTGGAGCGTCATCCTCTTTTGTTCATATACTAGGAACAATATGACAAACCAAGGGAATGTTGCCTCTATTTGAGAAACTAAAGTTTTGTCACATCCTAAGAGGTCAAACAAGGAAGTTGATATGAAAGCCAACAAGGTCTACCAAATGAAAGAAGAAAGGCAAATGAAATAGAGGGACACTTCCCTATTCCCTAATTCCTTAGATGAATATCCTAACCCTGAAAGTTAATCTTGACCCCTATATAAAAAAAATTGGAATCATAGGTAAAAAATCAGGGTTCTAATGGTTTTTTCTTCCATATTTCCCCTCTACATATGAAGACTCAAGAAACTGTTGGTTACATCCTCTCCTTCAAGGTTCCCTCCTGCTGCCCTCCCCTCTTCCTCCTCTCTCGCCATATCATCCTCTCCCCTTCCCCACGCCCTCCCCTCTCCCTCCTCTCCCGACACATCACCCTTATCCTGACCCACCTCTCTCAACCATCTCAGCCTCCACTGTTGCTCGCCCTTCTTCACCCTTCCTCCTGTCCTCCACAACCCAGTCACATCCACCCTCTAACTTATCGCCCCTTCTCCTTGCCTCGTTGTTGCATTCCTCAGCATGACGACCTCCTCCATTTGCCTCATGCTCGTAGTTCTAAGCATGTTGAAACACTTGGCATAGCCTTGTGCTCAAGAGTGAAAACTTTGTTTATCGCTTCTTGTATCTAGATCCGTAGCAGGTGCATTCAAGGAACAAACATGTCAAATATCTCTGAACTAAAACTGCATTTACTCCCACTTCCTTGGATCAGATGGTTCGCACAAGGCGAAGTGAAATTGGACAAGGCGGAAGTCATTTCAGCAAGCATGATCATCATGGTGGGTCACTGGGATCCATGAGGTAAGCCCTCAATCCCATACTTCTTCATATAGCTAAGGATCAGAAACATATATAAATGGATGCATAACAGTTTAATCTTATGCAAAAGGAGAGGGTTTGTCTCTGTCCTGGTTGGTGTTGGCACAAGGACCCCTTGATAGGGCTTGTGTAGTCATGGAATTCAAGGGATTTTTATGGTTGTGGAGACAGATAGAAGTCATCCTCTAAAGTGTGTTTTTTTAAATAGAGAGTGGGTCAATATCGATTTAGTTTATTAAAGAAAGGCAATTGAGGAGGAGTGGGAGCAGTTCAGCTTCTGTGTGGTCATTGTTGGGTTCCTTGTTTTAGTGTGTTCAACATCTAAATCAATGGACACAATTAGTCATTCTCACGATGACGTTTCGGTTTCTAGCTCTTGGGTCCATCGTCGTCCTCACTCGGGCAGGATGGCAATTCGTTCAGACAAGAGGTGGGTGAGGAGCCCTCCTCACAAAGATTTCATACCACACAACTGTGAGATTTGTGACAAGGAACACTTAGGGATTGGCAGTTATACAGAGGTATCTTCAGCAACAGTAGTAGGTGTATGAAATGCAAGAGAGGCAGATTGAAAAGAACCTAAAGATCTGACAGTTAGAAGATGAAATTAATGCTCGACGAATTCAAATTGAGGATCTTCAAATCAAATTGGAAAGAAAGAACTCTGAGTCCGAAGATGAAACAACAGGAATAGACTTCAATCATCCAACTGCCATGGAGGACTAGCCAGCTTCTTGTGTTTGTGTTTTGATAACGAAATATAAATGTAATTTCTTTTTAAATTAGTTTTGTAAGGTATAAAGTAGTTATCAAGAAAAAACTATGTAGTTTTTTGTAATTTTGGAAAGGAAATGCATCTTGATGAAATGTATGCAAACTCCAATGCCCATGACTAGAAATGTACTCAATATGTAATTCTCCCAATTTTTATTTCCGAACAGGCACGGATTAATATAATCCTACTACTCTTTAATGTATATATAATATCATATTATTAATATATATATAAATTAAATCATAAATTAGGATAAATAGATTTATATAGAATCAAGTATAAATATTATATAAAATGATTAAATATCAATATTAATTTAAAAAAAAATAAAATTTAATTAATAAATAAATAATGGCTTGAATTGTGTGCAAAAGACTGAATTTCCAATTTGATGATTAAAATGAGAGATTCTATACTAAAATTAACTTAGTTGATCAAAAATTAGCATGATATATATTGATTTTTAAAACCGGACAAATATTTAGTATAGAAGCACTAAAACTTTGACAACAAATCCAAATATCATAATAATTGCAATACTTGAAATCTTTGAAGAAGATAACTCAATATCATTTTTATTTTTTAAATTTTATCCTAGTTTTATTCATGAAAAAAAATACAAAAAGAGTACAATATACACATTAGTGGAACCAGGCAAGTTTTTAATATACTTGGAGCTTGGAAAAAGATACAATATACACATTAGTATAGCCAAACAAGTTTTATATTATGGGCCTACTTAAACTTGCGAAACTTGCTCCAAAATTTCTTTGAAATTACATTACTTTACGTCTTTCAAGAAATTACAACCATTTAAATTAAATTCTTCTTTTGACTAACTTATTACACTTTGCGCCGTTATTACACTTTCTTTTAAGCTTGATTCCCCTAAATTGATATTGACCCCGTGAAATATGGGTGGAGCTAAACGTTAGGATCATTAAACTGAAGTGATAGCTGAAATATTACTAAAACGACTTCTTGACTAAATATTACCACGGGGATTGTTGACTTTGATGAGTGTTAGATACTCTAATCAAAATTCAAAAGTCTCCTCAAACAATACCTTCGTGAATATATTTTTAAGTTCAAATAAATTTCGAATTTATATTTATATTTAATCTTTATCTTTATTGTGTTTATGAAATAATGATTTTTTTATATAGTGATATAAAATTAGTTATCATGAAAGATGGAAGATTATTGTACTCAATAGAATTATTATATTTAAATCTTTATTGTGTTTATGAAATATTGATTTTTTAGTAATAGGAAATTAGTTAGGGAAGATGGAAGGCTATTGTATTTAATAGAATTATTATATCTAAATTATTCTTGATTCAAATTTAATAATATCTTTGGTTATCACTTTTTTGGGATAATATCCTTATTAATATTGGCTATCACTATTTTTAGGGATAGAAAGGGTTACAATAAATT
>APFE031735535.1:25532-37136 GCA_000404065.3 Pinus taeda | reverse complement strand
AAAAATGTTAGGGATATTTTGATAACCAAGTCCATATCAAATAAAATGTTAGAATAGATGCCCTAAAAAAGGAAGGCAAAAATTAAATGTTAGATTAGAAATTAACGAAAAAATAATAAATTATGAAAGTGTTGCACATCCAAATGCCACTACTCTTAGTCATTTTATTTTTGCAAATAAATTTGTGTGCAGATTGTTTAAATGCCACATTAGTTCATACAATCCAATCATACAGTTTAATCATGATTCGATTATATTTAAATAGTTTCTCAATAGGTAGCAAATAAAATTGGCTCAACAGTTTAATCTGAGCCAATGGAAGCAATATGGGATAGAAGTAGATTAATCATTAAAAGAAAAATGTTGAGTTTCTAGTCTAAATGCACTCGAGTGACTAAGATTGTGAAAAATGTTAGGAAAGGTAAGGGTAGGTAGAGAAATGAAATACAATTTGAGCATGATGGGATTTTTATCCTAAGCTTAAAACATTGGATATATGTGCATATAACGGATGGTTTTAATTAACCATAATTTTCCAATCTCAATGTTATTTTGTAATGTTCACAATATCTATTAATTCACCAATAGACCCTGCACCTGTCACATCCATCATATCTGTCTCAGCGCCACCATCACCTTCTGCCTCACTCCATTAAACTCCCTCCACTTTCCTTCCATCCTTCGCATCTCCCTCTGATCCGACGACCCTTATCGCTCCTTGGCCCTCCCTTGTCGCCCGAAAGTTATCAGTGGGGGGGTCCAAAGTCGGCAGCTTTAGAAACCGTCCTCTGAAACTTCCAACCTTGGATCCTAGTTATTCGGGACTTAAAATCCCAAACTGCTTACCACCCAAACTCACTCCCAAATGCGGTTTCCAGCCTTCTCCGTCAATGTCGCTCCCACATCACTTCCTCTCTCTCAGCAACCTTACGTGGACCAATCTTTTGCCTCTCTTCCCATTATCCATTTAATTCACCACCCCTACAAATGAATCTTCCATAGATTTGTTTCTCAGTCCCGTTGAATAATTAATACGAATTGAGCTGTTGATTAACAGATCTGCTCCATTTTATCCCTTATAAGCCTGTTCTTCCATAAAAAATTGTTACATAGTGCATTCCCATAACTCAATTGATCATGGGATACTTGTAGCTTGTAGAAAAAATGACAAATTCACCATTCAAGAAAATTTTCTATCCCGTTTACAAGCAACTTGGCATCCAGGTTTACTCAATCTAGTTCAATTGTACTGTCTTTCTATTATCACTGTGTTTTAGCCAAATGCTTCCCATTTCTGTCACTTCTAGTTTGTAATTCAATTTTCAAAATGCCTCCTAGGGGGAAGGAAGTTGCAAAAACCCCAAATCCTCTCATTCATCCACAAGTTGACTTCCATCATATTCCTTTGGTTGACAGAGAGTGTAAAATCCATGAGTCTTTGTCCGAATTTGATTTGCTTGAGATCTATGGTTGGATGGAGGACCAATTTGTTGATCAAACGAATGAAATTGGACTTTGGGACTCTCACCATCCTCATTATATTTTCCCTCAGATCCACAGAGAACATGAATTTGTCAAAAAATGTCATGCATCTTATGACCCCAGTCAAAGTGATATTATCTCACCTACAGGAGAAATCATGTGCTTCATCAATGCTCAGTCCATTGACCAAATGTTACAGGCCCCAACTATTGTGCGAACCACTCCTTTTTCTCATGAAAGCCTAATAGAAGTCTATCAAAAACTGGATTTCACTAAAAGAGCTTAGACCCTAAAAAATTTCCTAGTTGTATAAAGCCCTCTGCGTAAAAGAAACCCTCGCTATGATTCATTTATATTCCTAGATAGAACCAAGTAAAGTACCACCATTCTCTCTTATCTTCTTGGTTACTACTCTGATCAACATGTAGATGAAGCCATCATTGGTTTCTTGTCTATCATTTCCACTGGTTCCAAACCCACTATTCTTTTTAACTTTAGTCAATTTCTAGTTGAAGCCATTCATGAACAATTTCTCCAGTTCAATACTGAAGAGGTATTCAAGTATGCTTCAGTAGTTGTATATCTTTTTATCTATTTTCAGGGAGACAATTTTCCATTCACTTTGCAGAAGCTAGATGAAGAAGGGAATTGACAATCAGTTATCTTTTGGACAACTATGGGAATGAAAGAGAAAGAAGAATTTTCCTATAAACAGTTCATTGAATTATTTGTTTATCCAACCATTAATCTTATGAGAAACACTCTAGAACTAAGAATTAGTGATGAAATTGTAAAAAAATTGCAGCTAGCTGACCAAGCTACAATAGGAGATTGGTATCTTTACCAAAATTATATAGAGATCAAAGTCTTTGGTTGTGAGCTTCCACCCTACAAGTTGCCTAAGTACCTCCTTGTGAGAATTTTTGCATTAGAATACATTAAGTAGAGGATTAGTGCAGATGAAGTGCATTTTGTTGCTACAAAGAAGAAATCAGAATTTAAGCTAAAATCTTAGGTTGGTCCATTCATTTGTAACACTAGAGTAGCAGGAGAAGAAGCAGACAGGTTATTGAAAGAGATGAAGTTTGGTCTCAACTTTACTTGGTCTTATGGCCTAATGGGAGTCATTTCAAGACTCAGAGTATAAAATTTACTCCATATCATCACACATCCAGGCCTGAGATTGAGCAATACAAAAATTAGTTAGAATGGGAGGAAAACACCCTTCAAGAAGCTGAAGTATAGGCAGTCTCTACTTCAAATGTACAAAATCCACTTGCACAGGAAAAGAAAGCTAAATGAGGAAGGGAATAACAATCATACCCTATAGAAGAATCATCAAGTAAAGGCTTCATAATTGTACACAGAAAGAAGAGGCCTAAGATCTCCTTGAAGGTCAGTGCAACTAATGAGTCACATAAAACAACATTTGATGGACTTGGAGAGATATCTCTTTTCACACAGTCTGGTGGACAGTCTATTCAGTTTCCCACTCATTCCACTACATCTCATGAAGAGTAGGTGATTCAGACTAGTGAAGTTAGTTAGAGGGATAAAGAAGATGGTATTTTTCATGTTTTCAATGAAATTAAGAAGAAGAATGAGGAGTTTAAATTGAACACTTATACTAAATTCTAGAAACATTCGTCCAATTCTCAAGCCATACTTCTTTAAGTCTTTGACTCTGAAAAGGGTAAGATGCAGATGGATTTTTTACAAGCTCAAATTCCACAACCCAAAATTGCTTCACATTACCAAAAGCAAACCTCCTTTGAATTTAATGTTAAAGATGTACATCCAATTGATCAAATTGAGATGCACAAACTGACTGGCCAAATGATTTCTTCTACTTTAACTAACACTGCAAAAGAAACCAACATCAAATCTTTGGGAGATCTAGTGCTGGAGTTGGGATATGATCCCTCTGATATAAAGGCTGCAGAAGAATTGTCAAGAAGAAAAATATTGAGATTTTGGCATTAAAGAAGAAACTCAAATTTCCAGCTTCATAGGACCCAATGACTAAATAAATTAAAGAAATTGAGACTCAAAAATCTAACATGATGAAGCTCATCATAAAACAAAATCCACAAATAAAAAAAATGGAGGAACAAATCGAAAAAAATTTCAAAGAGAAGGAGGAAGTTGTTGAAAAGGCCAATGTTCCAATGGATGTAGTTCCTCTTACAACAGTCTCTATAACTACAATTTCTGCCTCAGGCACAACAACAACCATGGGAACAACATAAGGAGTTGAACATCTTATTGAAGCTGTTCAGAACATGTCTATTTAGATAGGGGAAATTAAGAAATTGCAAGATCAACAGAAGACACTACAGCACATGAATGCAGTTGCAGACAACTCACATGCAGTTGAGTTGCAGAGGGCAAGATGTCAAATTGAGATATTGCAGAAAGAAGTCAAAGACTCTTACCTTGGAAATACACTGGGTTTGTTAAAGGATATTTTATGGGAAGAGATTACTGAATCAATCAAATATATCTGGCCTTATACCAAAATAATTTTTTATCAAAAAGACTTGTTGGAAAAAGCTCAAGAAGCCATTGAAACTATCTCAAAAGAACTGGAGGACAAGCCACAGATAGTCACTGATATAATCAAGTTTCTTAATTATAAAGACATTTATGAGCTTCAAGAATTGGGTATTGATTTCAGGACAATAGCCATTCTGGATGTAAAGAAAGTTATTACAAAGAAAAATCTCATTCTTTAGTTGGAGGAAAAGTGCAATAGTATTAATGTCATAGTTCAACGTTTTTTCAGCAGGATGGAACCCTTTACCAACAAGGGTTTTCCCTCCATATTTGTGATAAATGATAAGTTAATGCCTATTAAATATTATGTATGCAAGCTTACAAAGGTCAAGACTAGTGCAACTACAGTTTCAAATATAAAGGGTACAACAACACCAAGTCTTGTGCTAAATGCACTCAAATATACATTTTTCATCCTTAATGAAATAAAACACATATTTTTAGTAAAACCTACTTTTACTAAATATACAGAAATGGATGAGGTTTATCAAAGGGTAACTAAGTTATCTATCCTAGATAATAAATGCTGGGAACAATTATCCGATTTACTTGACTGAAAGAAAGATCAACATCATTCAACATCTTAGGGAACAATCATCCACAGATCAACAACATTCAGAATTTTGTGGAACAGTCATTAACAGTTCAACAACAAAATAGTGACAGATCAACTATCAGTTCATTTTTCTGATTTTGTATTAAGATATTTTTGTAAATTTGTCTAAGATATTTTCTTAGCATTAAAACTTGTATAAATAACTCTCTTTCACGAGTTATTAAGGGTTGCACCCTTGAAGAAACATTTATAAGCACTAAATGTACTCAGACTTGTTTGAATCATTAATAGCAAAGCAAAGGATTCTGAATTTTGGTTCATATAGTTTTGTATTCCTTGTAAGTTTTTCCAGTTTTCACTCACTATGTTTAATTCATATCCTTAAGCTTTATAAAGATAACTAGGTAACAGTAGTTGTGTTTCAATTACTACTAGAGTCTCTTTGAAGTGTTCATCTTTAAAGAGAATGAATTACATAAGCTCTCTGTTTAAGTAATTCCCTCTAAATCATAAAATCATTAGTCTCTTTGTAATCTTGGGCATATTTTGTTAAACTTTCTTAACATTGTTTGAAGATTTTCTTTCTTATGGTTATTTGATTTTCTATTTGAAAATTGTAATAGTCATATCATTCTTCTATTTCCACTCATCACCAGATAAGCTTAATCATTGTGTGGATTTTAATAGCATCCCTTTGTTTAAATATTAATATTATTCAAAAAGGTTAAGCATCGTTGTTTTAAATCTGTTTCACACATTGGTCCTCCAAAATTAAAACCAAAACCCCCAAAACAAATATCTTAGATGCCTTGGCATGATAGCTAACCATTATCATCTCAGAGATACAACATCAATATGGTGTAGTTGTCGGGGACTCAAATTTGATTAATTTTACTGGGTCAATGATATAAATCCTATTCCTTTAAAGGTGACTAAAGGTCTAGATAGGTAAAAATCCATCACCTGACGACTCCATTGTACCAAACTGGCACCTTTTAAGCACACTAGATCCCATTCTGAATTTGACAT
Source organism: Pinus taeda (assembly GCA_000404065.3). Taxonomy (NCBI): domain Eukaryota; kingdom Viridiplantae; phylum Streptophyta; class Pinopsida; order Pinales; family Pinaceae; genus Pinus; species Pinus taeda. The sequence goes on along the minus strand of APFE031735535.1, from coordinate 31,513 downwards.
AGTTAGTCTTCTGTCAGATCCAAAAAAACTTGTGAGAAAGGCCAGTTCCAAAAGAAGACATCAACCATCTTCTTCTACTTCAGCTTTGCATTTTGAAGATATATTACAATTTGATCCCTATAGTAACATTCCATCCAATCTAGATTGGACTCACTTATCACCTAGGGTTGCTGAACTTTTAGATATGGTAGTTGATTTCAAATCAACTTTCCTTATTCATTTACTTGAATCCCATCCAGAACCCCCACTTCCACTAGGATCACCTAAATCTGAGTCTGACCTCTGTGTTCATTTACCTGAATACAAACCTACAAAATTCATATCCCCCACTACTTATTCAATCCCTTCCACTTTTGAACAACTTGACTCTTCCATTTCTAAACAACCTGAAGGGAAATTTTCTATATATTGAAATCCACTCTTTGAATCAAAAGAAGATATTCATTCTCAAGTCCATAAGTTAGTTGTTAAGAATCCTTTGAAATCATTCAGGACATCTCCTCCTTTTTTATCGCCTCCTTCTTCACCCCCACATAGTCATACACCTCCTCTATCACCATCTTCCTCCTCTTTCTCATCATCTTCACAAACATCTCATACATCATCTTCTACTATGGCATTCCAACCCATTGTACAGGCAAGATATGTAGCTTTAGTCTTACCTCAAACCTTGATGCATTCCCTCCTGGATATTTAAAGCACCTTACTAGGTATAATGAGAAACTGGTTCCTCAGCTAAGGACCATATTCAAGCATTTCTAGACTTTGTAGATAACATGAACACAGAACAAGAAAATTTTTATATGAGGTTGTTTGTCTAGTCTCTTGAGGGAAATGTGAGAACTTGGTTTAGGCAGTTACCTGCAAATTCCATTAGAAATTGGGAAGAGCTAACAAATATATTCAAAAACCAATGGGGAGTGAAGAAAGATGCTCTTTAATTGTTAACTGAGTTTGAAAAACTTAAAACAAAATTTGGTGAACTTGTATCTAATTTCATTAAAAGTTTCAACAAACTTTATCATAAGATGCCCCCTGATTGCAAACCCCCTGTAGCAGCAGCCAAATCTAGGTTTTCAAAAGCTTTTGAAGATGATTTTTTTGTAATGTTAAGAGAAATAACTTCAAGGACTCTCGAGGACATGCAAACTAATGCTATAGAGATGGAAGAAAATAGGGCTTCCTTAGCCACTTTAAAATCTAAAGAGGAAAAGGCCCAAAGAAAACTTAAATCTAGTCAAGAGGCCTCTAATTCTTCAAAGACTAAAACTGAAGATTTTAAAATAGATGAGATCACTTCACTTCTCAAAAATCTATCATTTCCAAGATTGAGACTCAACCTAGAATAGTTCAACATATAGTAACTTGAGCCCAAAATAAAAATCATGATCAATACAAAAGAAATCCACAATTGCAAATTCTTCAAAGACCTAGTAATGATCAGTAGGTTCCAACTCCTTTACTAATAGATGATCAACAACTTGATGAAAATACTATGACTATCATTGAAGACATTAACAATATGGATACCTCTTCTGGTCAAACCGCTATTATTCCTCTCTCACAACATGAGCAAGTTCAACGTGATCAAGAATCCTCACAGGTTTCCAAATACCATGCCTTCTCTGAATTTCTAATTGCAAAGCTCAATAAAAGATATGACCTTACACCTAGACCTCGCCCTAGAAGACCTCCTAAGGAATCTCTAACAATTGAACCTCGTACCAAAGCTGTTGAAACTCAAAAAACTACTATTCGACCATTAAATCAGCCAATTGATACAACCCAAATTGAAAAACCTGTCTTAACTGTGTTTAATGTTGAAAAGGAGTTAGAAAGAGTTAAAATTCCTATACCACTTTCAAAACTTTCCAAAAACCATGGATATAAAAATCAAGTCTCCAAATGGATATAAAACACCTTGGTTGATGATGATAGTGATGATATTAGCCTTCAAGATGACAAACCAATAGTTATCTTTGGTCCTAACTCAGATATGATAGATGAAATAGTACCTCCTTTCTATGTGACTCTAAAGACAAATGATTCCATGCTATACAATTGTATGCTTGATTCTGAAGAATCACATAATCTCATGCAAAAAACTATGATGGATCATTTAAATCTTGACATAACTAGATCCTATCATGATTTGTACACCTTTGATTCCAAAAGGGTGCCTTGTCTAGGACTGATTAAGGATTTATTAGTCACTCTTGCCCAAATCCTAGTAAAAAGCATAGTGTTAGATATAGTTGTCTCTGATAGCCCTCCCAAATTTGGAATTCTCCTTTCAAGTTCTTACTATGCCAAATTTGGGGGAACTCTTCAGATGGACATGTCTTATGCCACTATTCCAGTTTATGGGGGAGAACAACTTAGGTTGTATAGAGAGGTAAGATTTTTGCACACTGTATGCAAAACATATCAACCAAGGAACCATCATATTTATGCAATTGATCAAGATTTTGGATGTTTTCAACTCTCTTCAAACCAAATACATGAATCCCAAGTGAAAGTTGAAGATGTAATTGAAAGCCCTATACCAAAATAAACTGATGTATGGAAGCTATTATTTGATGGTTCTTGTACAAAGGATGGAGCGGGGGCTGGGGTAGTATTAATCTGTCCAGAAAAAGAAAAAATTACACAATCATGTAAACTTGACTTTGAATTTACAAATAATGTAGCAAAATATGAGGCTTTCCTTATAGGACTGCAGTTAGCCAAAACTCTAAAGGTACAAAATCTGAGTGTTTTCACTGACTCAGAGCTCATTTTTAAAAAAGTTAAAAATATTTGCCAAACAAAACATCCTAAGCTTAGATCTTATCAAAATAAGGATTGGGATTTAGTGGAAAGTTTCTCTAATGCTTTTAAATTGACTTATATCCCAAGAGATGAGAATATTCATGCAGATTCTTTAGTTGTATCTGCTAGTTCATTTAAAATTCCTGATCAAACTAATGTTCTCTATCAATTATAAGTAAAATATAGGCCATCCATCCCAGATAATCTAAAATACCAACAGATATTTGAAGATGATGAACAACTACAATATTTTATGCAGGTTGTAAATGAATTTTCAGTTCTACAAATTGATGAAAGTAGAACAGAAACAAATCAAAACACAAATGAAAATGATAGTTCAAATTTTAATTCAAAAATTACCAATCATGATATCATTCAATTGTCTAACAATTTTATTCCCAAAGGTCTCATTCCTTTAGAGAAATTATTTGATCAAAATGATGTTCCTAGAAACCCACAGTGAATTTCTCCATAAGATGAAATAGAGGAAATAAATATTGGAACAAATGATGAGATGAAGAACATAAAAATATGTGCATCCTTAGATCGCGAAATCAAAGCTCAATACCTTAAGTTACTTGAAAAATATAAGGATGTTTTTGCCTGGACCTATGTTAATCTAAAGACTTATGATACATCATTGATACAACATAATGTTCCTTTAAAACTAGAAGCTAAGCCTTATCAATACAAAATTAGGAGGCTTAATCTAGTTCTTCTACCAACTGTAGAAAAGGAAATTAAGAAAATTTTAGATGCCCACATTATTGTGCCTATAAGATACTTTAACTGGGTTGCCAATCTAGTTCCTATTAGAAAGAAGAATGGGGAATTCAGACTTTGTGTGGACTTTAGAAATGTGAATAAAGCACCATTAAAAGATAACTATCCTTTACCCAAAATGGATCAGTTACTTCATATGGTTTCAAGAGAAAAAATAATTCCATGCTTGATGGCTTTTCAGGTTACAATCAGATAAACGTTGATCCAGGAGACAAGGAAAAGACAAGTTTTACTACACCCTGGGGTACATTTATGTATTCTAGGATGCACTTTGGCTTATCCAATTGTTAGGAGGTCTTTATAATGCTAGTGATTACCCCATTACTATTGTAGTTGTATCCCTTATTAATATTGTTGTGCCCCTATTGTCCACATATTGTTATTATTGTGCCCCATATAATTCCTCTATTGTTATTTTTGTGCCTTTATATTATTATTGTTAGGTCGGCTGGGTTATATTGTGACTCCTTAGACTCTTGTATATAGAAAGTAGGTTTTATCATTTGAATCATCAAGGAATCATTCATTTGTGTAATGTAAAGGAGGTTGCCCCCTCGAAGAGGCTGAATTCTAGGCGTTGATCTATCTTTTCTATCTTTTTGTGAGCTGGTTTCATAACATTTGGTATCAGAGCTTTAGATTCTAGGGTTTCGCTGCTCGAAACAGGTCATCATGGAATTTTCGATATAGCTTTTTTCTACGACGTTTCAGAAGTGAAAATAAAAACCCATTTGAGACGAAATCGCACTGAAACTTGGGTCCAAATTTCAGAGCTTTTCGTGCTATATTTGCGGAGATATGATCTGAGGAAGCTGGTCTTTTTGCAGACTCCTAAATTACATTCCAAATAGGTGACCTGTGGAAAGTCGTCATAACTTTCTCTCTGAGCATAGGATTGAAATTTCGTAAGAAGGTACAAAAAGAGGATGGAATGTAGTTTTTTGTACATATTTTTCAGAGTCAGAGGTCAAAACAAGGATATGTGGCACATCGTACAAGTTTTCTCTACTGAACTAGTCTATAATCAGGTCATTGTGGGAGATTTGGCATAACTCTTTATTGGAGAATCCAATTGGGATTAGACTGGTGGCATTGGAAAGAGGACACAGAGGGCTACCGCAGATCGCAATTTCAAAACTAGATGATCCGAAATTACAGAGATACATCAGAGGCAATATCAAGCTCCTACAAAGTGAAAAAAGGTGTGTAGATTTTTTAAAATTTTTGCTTTAGCTTGGTTTGAAAAATTATTTTGAAGGAATTCAAAGGGCATAGTAAAGAATTATTATCGATAATTGATGCCTCAAGGAAAGAAAATGCAAACACCTAGTAAGCAACTTGAAAGCTCTAGCATGACTCATGAAGAAGAGGAAGAAATGCTACATGATATATCAAAATTACAAGACCAAGTGTAGCAGATTTCACTCTCACAAAAGTTAACCGAAGCTAAGATAAATGGCGTGGAATCTAAGATAAAGGGTGTGGAAGCCAAGATTGACGATTTGAATATAGATTTGAAGGCAGATTTGACAATTTTTCTATAATAAATACTTACTAATGGTGAAAGGGTAGTAAAGGAAACTCATGATGCGAACAAAAGAAATGTTAATAATGATTTCATAGACTCTAACGTTGGATCAAAGACCCACCATATTCCAAAAATCGATTTGAGGAAGTTTGATGGCAAGGATCCTGCAACATGGATATTACAGATGGAGCAATTCTTCGATCTCAATAATGTGCAAAACACACAAGGTACATATGGCAACTTTATATTTGGAACCAAATCAGTTTGTATGGTATCAATGGCTTTGCTCTCGTAAACAATTTATCACTTGGGCAATTTTTATGGAAGAATTGATAGCACATTATGAGGTTACAAAAGGCAACAGTTTTTTTAGCCAATTGATAAGTCTCAAATAAAAGGGTTCAATAATGAGCACATTGAGGAGTTCCAAAAATTGAACATAAGGGTAAAAAATATTCCAGAGGAGAATAGGATTGATGTGTTCATAGGGACTTTAAAGGATAATATCCAACATGATGTTCCCTTTGGGTACTCGATTCATTAGAGAAGGCATTCAGGTTAGCAAGAAAAATGGAAAGCAAAATTATGGCAACCAGGAAGAATACCACTCACAACTATAAAGATGGAAGTCTTGTTGCCCCTAGTCTTCCACAACCTATGAGGTTGACACCACAACAATTAGAAGAAAAAAGAGCAAAAGGGCTTTGTTACAGTTGTGATAGAAAATACACTAAAGGTCATAAGTGTGCTAAGAATAAATTATTCTACATATATTGTGAACATGAAGAAGAAAAGGAGCAAGAAAGGTCAAAAGAAGAGGATATACTCCAAGAACAAAGCCTAGATAAAGAAGAAATGA
>APFE031735533.1:9690-66404 GCA_000404065.3 Pinus taeda | reverse complement strand
TTTAATGTTGTTTTTGTATAGTAATAGAAATTATTTACATCAATTTAGAAAAATCATTGTCACTAGCTTCATCATCGAAACAAGATGAATTTGAAAAATAAGAGCACGAAAACACGTAAAGATCAAAAAAAAAATCTACCCTCCTTATGGGGAGACTTACAACAAGAGAAAAAATAACAACATAGTTGAGTTGCAAATTCGATGGTAACAAAAACATTACACTCAACATGTATGTAAAGGAAAGCATAACTATATCCCAAATACATTTATTCCATTTATTGTCGTTGGAAATAGGTATCGATATTTTGAGATGTTATTTCTTGACATTCCTATTTTAATAATGTTAGGAGAAGGAAGACTAAGAAGAATGGCTAAACATAGAGAGTGTAGCACAACTTTCATTGGCTAATTGATCTATGAATCAATTAGCTAATATTCATATATGTGAGGGAATGGAAGTATAAATTCAAGGAAGGAATTGGTTGATGAAAATGAGGCAACACTCCAGTCTCTGGTATTTGGTGATTTTGAGAGAGGAGGATTCATAAAGGAACTTAGTAATAATGGAAATGATAAGATGAGAGTCATTTCGGGGATTAGGGAAGAGAAATTGAGGGTGGAGGTAATTCTCAGCCCCATTTCAAGCACTCTGAGTTATAATTCATTATTTTTGTTGTGGCCAATGTAACCAAAATACAAATGAATTATGTCTCACGTTTTCTAGAGAAAGACTCACATGTAGCCTAAAGGACTAGGTTTTCCCTTGGAGGCACCATCAAAGTTTAGTTTGATACAATTAAGATAAGGGGAAGACCAATGTGAGGATTATAAGAGAGTTCATGAGAGAGGGGGAGATGGGATTTCGGCAAGGGAAAAGGGAAGATTAAGACCAACAAGAATAGGAACCTGAGGGCCTTGGAATTCCAAGTCCAAGGATAACCAATTGTAGGTAAGGATGGTTTCTTTGAATTATGAAGAAAGGTATTCCAAAGAGAGAGGATGGAGTCTTTATATTTGTGGAAGGTACGTTGATTATTTTTTTTCCATAGAATCTAGACGACAAAACCATATGCAAGAATTTAATCTCTATTTATAATGGGATTGTGGAATGGGAAAGATTCCAAGTATAGATTAAAGAATCAATTCTAGAGATCCTAGGCTGGAAGAATGGAAGAGATGATGATGATTTTCTTTTTGGGTGCAACATAAGAAATAGAGTGAGTGGCGAACATGTCCACCGAGAAGCTCATCTCAGGTTGATGTTTTGTCATGGAGGAGAAACCAAAAAAATTGTGTTGTCTTAGGCCAAAGCTCTTAACACCAGATTCCATACCATACTTTTTGATTCAGAGTGTGTGTTTGATTTATCGTAAGGAAGAAAACTTCATTGATGGTGAAATAACCATGTGGTTTATATCCCCAATGAAGCTTGTTTATATCTTCAGAAAATTGTATTTGAAGATGTAGAATAGTTTCCTTGAATTGTTCGAGAACTTGTTGATAAAGTGATGTCCCAAGAGGAGGAAGATTGCCATAAAACATAATTGGTCTCTGGTGAGAAGTTTAACTAGTAATTAGACACACAATTGTTTCCCTAAAATTGCATAGGATAGTGTATATATTCAAGATTTTCTTCAATAAAAAGTTTCAGAAATTGAAGCCAAAAATCATCCCAAAACTAGCAATTTTTCTATATTTGACTTTCCAAAAATAATGGTCTTGTATTAAATGTTTTCCTTTACAAACCATACTCTAGATAGAAGAGCCCAATGAAAATATGGCCATGTGCATGCACTCTTAATTAAAATACATTTTAGCAAATCTCATTTTTTAATATAAATTTAATTAATAATAAATGCGAAGTCATGATACAATGTATTTATATATTTTTAATAAAATTTAATTAATAAAACAATAATAAGAATTCTCTTCACAAATAAAATAAATCTATTAAAAAAACAATAATAATTAAATATCAATAAAATAATAGTGTCGGGTGAATTTTGCCCAAAATATTGTAGATATTTTTAAGGATCATAAGGTGCTTAAGTTGTATAATTCGAGTGCTTCAAGGTTCGTTGGGGTGCTAAATCCATTTATCCATTCAAATTTGCATTTTAAACAACAAAACATCACAATTTCTTTAGATGCTTGGTAGAAAATTTTAGTAACAATTACTTGCCTGTACCATAGATCTCAGATTAACTCCAATGACGACTCCTTTAAATTGTGTAAGTGATTCACTTCCCTTGATATGATTTTTTTAATTCTTTATTGGATGCATGTAACATATTGTAATTAGTTGTATATTCAGAATTGAATTTAGATGGTAGATTGCAACATCAATTTTTACAAGCTAACATATTGAAACAATACAAATAATTTCCCCTTCTACTTAATGCCATTCATTTTTATAAATTAAATTAGTGAATTGAATGTTTTTCTACAACATAAAAAAGACAATTAAATAATGCAGTATAGAAAGACTTTTGAGGTTTGAAATATTGTCCAAAGAATGACATCTTAATTGCATGGTATATTATAGTTACTAAAGCATTTTTCACTTATTCCTTATCTTCCAAATATACATGCTAAGAAAATAGTAAATACAAAATAGAAACATAGATCACTCACAGGTCTTTCCTTAAAAGATTTTGGAACTTATATATACTTGGGTTTCACTTTATTCTACAATCAAGAAGAAGGAACCATATGAAATATGGAGTCAATAAAAACCTTACAGGATGAAGTGCGCAAAAACAAAGTTGAAACAAAGGACTCACTTTTTTATATTTGTGAAGTTCTAATTATTTTGTTCATATAATAGCTTCTGATTTATAATTTTTACGCTTTGATGGTTCAAGCCATGAATACTTACCATTATGCTACAAAAAACCAAATACAACAACATTAGAAACTTCGAGTCCTAATAGAACATGTCTCGAAGCCATTCCTAACATATCTTGAATCTCACAAAGGAAACCATACCTTTTTTTGTTCACACTGGTAATGGAAGAAACTGTGAGAACTTGTAAGCTTCCCTTATCATCTATAGATTCCTCCATATTTTTTGTCGCACTTGCTTCCATGAAGACTCTTCTTTATTTCAAGAAAACCCATAAAAATTCTATGTTTTCCACACCGAACAAATAAAAGGTTCCAATTTGGATTTTTTATTGAAAATTTTCATTTTTCTTGACTTTAATGCAATCAAAATGAACTTTTCGTTAGTGCAGACCTTAGTATAAAATACTTAGGGCGGGTACTTTTAGGATTCTTATGTCTCACTACATGGAGCATAATCACCCCATTATCTTGAGAGTTTAGTTGTTGGAAATAATTATATCAATTTGAGACATTCATAGGCTTACGTAAACATGAAAAAACATCTACCAATGTACAATTTTTACTTCAAAATATTAATTAACAAAAACAAAGTAAATGTAAGAACTAATAAATTAACCATGCTATAGCTTTGATAGCTTTCATCATGATGGAACTACCCCTTTGAACAATATATCTTTGAATTAATATCGCTACTAGTTATGTGAAAGATCCTTGAAAGCTTATGTAAGAGATTATCTTTTAACTAAAATGTAATACCAATTATAAAATAAGAAACTATATTAAAATAGTTAACCAACCATTTCTTTCCTTTTGCAAAAGTAAAGAGGTCCCTCTCACCAGATTCACTGCGCATGTGTTCATTATCAGGTGACTGAGAAGGATCTTCTTTGTTCATCTCTTTTTTTTCTTAGGCATTCTTATAAAGTTAGTTGTGGTACAAGTTTTAGAATCCAGTCTTAGCATGCTCCCTTTGTGTATTAATGCATCAACCAAAATGTTCAATGTCCATGTGTTCATGGTTAGGTGACTAAGAAGGATCTTCACTGCCCATCCAAGGAGAAAGCACCTTAAACCAGAAGTAATAAATGTATCAAATCAGATGCAACCAATTAATATATAGAACACTTGTTTACTCCCATAAATAAATACTCGAAGACATTACATATATAAATGCTTAGTTGTTTTGAAGTTAGAAAGATGCATTACTCACAACTCATTCACCTTAGACATGCATCTGCAAATTAAAATAGGCATAATATTCTCTTGAAGTATTGTATGTGAGGAACTTTGTTTTGAGCAGGTCTTTTTAGATCCCAAACAATGTGCATAATTCATATCAACATGTTCATTTTCATTGTTTTCTTCTAGTTAAGAAATTTGAAGACCCTAGATTCTTCTAAAGGGTTCTTCTTTCATAGACATTTCTTTATTCGAGGCATTCAAAAATCTCTAGTGGATTTTTTTAATCAATTAATTCCATTATTTGGATTTGAATAGATTTTATTAGACAAGACATCATCCATCATTGTTATTATAAAATCATGTGGCATATTTTAACAACAAAGCGAGACCAGTTATAAAATAAGAACCTATATTAAAATATTTAACCTACTATATCTTTCCTTTTGCAGAAGTAACAAGGTCCCTCTCACTAGATTCATTGCCCATGTGTTGATGGTCAAGATATTGAGAAGGATCTTCACTACCCATCCAAGGACCAAGGACCTTAAATTAAAGTGGAAAACATATCAATTCAAATGAAACCAATTAATTTACATAATGTTTGCCTAATCCCATAAATCAATAGTTGAAGAGATTACATACAAAAATACTTAGTTGATTTTAAGGTAAAAAATCCATCACTCACATCTCATTCAACTTAGATGTGCATCTAAAAACTTATGTTGATTAATCTCAATCCCTCTTCAGTGACTTCTCCAAGGGAGCATATATGTACATTTATTTAAGCTCATTCCCTTTGTCCAACTTATGCCCAATGGACCATTTCAGCTTATTAAAGCCAAGATTCCCAATCATGGGAACATAGACCTTCAACTGGTCTTCAATGCAAAAGAAACAATCAAGCTAAAACAACCCTTTGTGCCTCAAAATCATGTTGGTATCATACAATATAAACTCCAATAGCTCTATCAGGATCCAATTGCTAAAGAGATGCATGGAATTAACAATGTCCTTGGTATTATTAGAGAATTCAAAGCTCTCAAAAACAATGATACACGTGGGGAAACCCCTTTAGAAACAATGAATCTTTTGAAGGCCCCATTAAAGTTCATGGAAGTTGTAACAATCTTCATGTTCCACTCCCTCATTCTCATGGTGAAATTTATAGTTCTACTCTCGATGTCCAACATAATTCGAATAGTATTGCTCTTCGTTTTTAAGACCTTGTCAATGGGGTAATTGATTTCAGATCCATGGCTATTTAACCACCTAGTTTTATCTCACCCCTCAAGATTGAAGCAATATTTGGAGTCGTCAAAGACCTCTAGGTATTTCCTCTAGATGAGGCACTATTAGTTTTGGCAAGAATATGTAGTCCAAACGATGCTTGAATTTGGTGGGGTTTTCCACATGCTCCCACGAAAAGGAAATGGATTTAAAAGATTTGAAGGAATTGCAACATTATAATGTCAAAAAGGAAGAGGCTCACGGCCTTTAAGAAAGAGGCTTTGAGGTAGGATTTCATCCTCTAGGTAGAACTGTACAAGTGTGGGCAATGGGCAAATAAATGGTGTCAGAATTGAAGCCGAGGTTACATCATGTGAGATTTTTGTTGGTGATAAAGTCTTTGAGCTCCTTGGCCATGGAGACTCTATTGGGTTCTCCCCGTTGAAGCCATGAATCATTTGATTTATCCCATTGCTGCTTTTGGGGTTTTATATAAATTATATCAATAGAACAAGCTTGACAACAAGATTTTTAGAGACATGTCTGGAGGATTTGAGATTGGTTTTTGTAGAGAGTTCTCTATATATTAGCTAGCTCTGATACAATGTAGAAATTCCTGGAAATTCTCTACAAATCTACCTCTGAGATCTATGTATAAAATCTGGCTGTAGATTAACCCGATAATGCAATATAACTAAAGAAAAATACTATAATCTAATTCTACTATCAAATTGATTTGCGGAAGCTTAAATATCTAGCTGAATCAGAGCTGAACACATATAACCATAAGAGAAAGAATGAACACACATGAAACCAGAAAAAAACTCAAGGGAAAGCCTCAGTTAAAAGCCCCACTATTTGTATTATCATACAAGGTGGAAATATCTTTGAATTACACAAAGCCTTAGGACTCACATCTAGCCAGCTATATGTACAATGCTCCTAGATGCTCATAGGAAATCAAGGCTTCTCACAAACCTTCTCCTCTACCCTCCAAGCCCCCTATTTCGTTACTCAGTTTCTCCTAGGAGATCCTGTTGCTACCAAGTGTAACAATGATCTCACACTGTGTAAAACTATTCAATCCTCAAGGAACTTCCCTTGACTGCATGCATGAGTTTCCTTTATAAGAGAAAACATGCAACTGATAGTACACTATCCTTGACATTTAGCTCAACTAGGTCTTTCTCAGAATAGACATGCATGAGTTTCTGATAAGGGAATCTTCATTTATATGGAGTACACTGGTTGAGTGCATGCATGCATCAACTGACTAATAACTCATAATTAGTTCCTCAAATAGTTTGGAACTAATTTAACTAGACATAACTCAATAAACCGAGCTAACTAATTACAACTCAAAATATAACTCAAACTTATCTCCTTAATCAAGGGATAATCTCCTTAATTTAAGGGATAACTATTGCATGACTTCAGAAAGACTTCTAACTTGAATTTCTCCAACTAATTAATTCATAATGAATTAATTAATTATTTCCAATCGACTGGTGAGAGTAAATTCATTTTTAATTCAAGGACAAATTAAAAATGGCATATTTTGGATTCCATTTTTACCATTTCTTGTTGCTATTTTCAACGCTTCCTCTCAACAAGAAATGAATTCAACTCGATCCCTATATTGAACCTTTGGAATGTTCTACATGCAACACTTCTCTACAATGTTGTTGTTCCAGCAACTCCAAAAACAAAAAAGACATCCAACCTAAATGAATATGATGCATCTGTCATCAAAGTCTCTGACTGCTATTGCCTCTGTCAACTGAAAAAGTTTGCGCTTCGGTTGACTCTACCTTTTTGTATTGTTGTCAATCCTTCTCTACACTCTTCAGCATATGACTTCTCTAGCCTCTATCACTTTGATCTCTGACTGCATCAAGCCCATTGATTCCTCCTGCTACTATGTATTTTGTGCTCTAGTAGCAAGGTATGATCCATGAGATAAAACCTCTCAATCGACCTTGCCCAATTTTAGCCTTCTTGGGACTATCACTTCACATCGCCCCACCTCACACGTGGAGGTATGGCTGCATGTGATCCATCTGCCCACTTCTCCAATTGTGGCTCCTCCACAATTGTCTGAGACTTCTTCAAGGACTACATGGTGAGAGGTAATTTACTCTCCCTCTCAAACACCAAGTCTCTAACATTTTCCTTGCTCCTCAAGGCTTTTCATGCATCTTGAACCTCAAGGGCATACACATTCTTGACTTGTGAACCGATCTATTTCACTTGTCTCGTGGTGACGTGTCTAAGGAAAACCTTTCCCTTACTAAAGACAACATTGTAGTCTTTGTCCTCCAACATCGCAACCAATACGAAGTTCTTCTTTAGTCGAGGCACATACTTCACATCTAGCAAGGTGATAGGAGCTCCATGCTCCCTCTGAAAAGAAACCGTGCCCACTCCTAAAACATTATACCTTTTGACGTCACTCATCTCTATGCGCATCTTGAGGTCTTTCTCCTCCAAGGCACTAAATAAAGTTTTAACACCAATAATGTGGAATGAGGCTCCACTATCAAGTTACTAACCACATCCCATCATCGATGACTCCATGCATGCGATGAGCGTAAAGTCCATTTCGAACTGAGAGGCTAATGCCTCACCTTCTGATCCTTCTGAGGATCCCTTCTTGGACTTCTTCGACGGGAAATTAGTCACATAATGTCCCATCTCCATTGAAGCATGATATGAATTTGATTTGCAATTACAACACCAAACATAAAACTTAGAATTCTCTTCTCCATATACGATTCGCAACTCCGATAAACTCAGCTCCGATACCATGTAGAAGTTTCTCTATAGATCAGCTAGCTCTAATACCATGTATAAAGTCCTACAAATTCTCTACAAATCTACCTCTAGGATCTATGTAGAAAATCTAACTATAGATTAACCTGATAATGCAATATAACTAAAGAAAAATACTATAATCTACCTATATTATCAATTTGCATTGTGGAAACTTAAAGATCTAGCTAAATCAGAGTTGAACACATATAACCATAAGAGGAAGAATCAATACACATGAAATATGAAAAATACTAAGGGGAAAGCCTCAACTAAAAGCCCCACTATCTGTATTATTATACAAGGTGGAAATATCTCAAAATTACACAAAGCCTTAGCTCTCATAGCTAGCCAGGTCTCAGTACAATCCTCCTAGATGCTCACAGGCAATCAAGGCTTCTTACAAACATTCACCTCTGCCCTCCAAGCCTTGTATTTCCTTGCGCAATTTCTCCTGGGTGATCCTGTTGTTACCAAGTGTAACACTAATCACTCACACTGATCTCACGCCCTATAAAACTGCTCAATCCTCAAGGATCCTTCCCTTGACTGTATGCATGAGTTTCCTTTATAAGATAAAACATGCAACTGATAGTACATTGTCCTTGACATTTAGCTCAACTAGGTCTTTCTCAGAATATACATGCATGAGTTTCTGATGAGGGAATCTTTAGTTATCTGGAGTACAGTGGTTGAGCGCATGCATGCATCAACTGACTGATAACTCACAATTAGTTGCTCAAACAGTTTGGAACTAATTTAACTCGACTTAACTCAATAAACTGAGCTAACTAATTACATCTCAAATATAACTCAAAGGGATAATCTCCTTAATTTAAGGGATGACTACTGCATGACTTTAGAAAGACATCTAACTTGAATTTCTCCAACTAATTAATCCATAATGAATTAATTAATTATTTCCAAGCAGCAGGTGAGGCTAAATTTGATTTTAATTCAAGGACAAATTAAAATTAGAATATTCTAGATTCTATTTTTATCATTTCCTATTTCTATTTTCAACAATTTTGATGCTCGAAAGCCCCTGTTGGTTCCAATTACTTCTAAAGGGTTCTACTTTCACAAAGCATTTCTTTAAGGAATTGAGAAAGTTGTAGTGGGTTTAGTTATTCAATTATTTCCATGCTTTGGATTTGAATGGATTACATTAACTACAACATCATCCATCATTGTTCTTAATTGTAACAAACTAATACGGATGTTCAATTATTATTTATATATTTATGCCTTATAGCATAATAATTCTTGTTTATAATAATAATAGTAGTAATTTCATTACATATATAAAACTTCTAGAATTTCAATTTAATTATCTTATATCTAAATGAATAGTGAAAATTTTAAATTTCTATAAACTCTATTATATATTTTATAGTAATTACATATTCAAATAATTAAAATTATATTTTTAAATATTACATGGTTTCTCTTTTTTTAAAATTGAAATAATTAATTAAAAATTATTCATTAAATATAAATATATATAATTACGAATACCATCTACTTGTTTTATGGGTACTGCAAATATTATTTAATAATATTGCATATAGAAATAATGCTATATGCAATAAAGTTAATAAAGTATAAAAAAAAAATATGAGAAAGTGGGAATGGAAAGAATTTTATAATTAATAATTATAATATAGTTAATATGATAAGGTAGCTAATATGCTAAGACCTTAGAGATCGAGTTTCAGGGGCTCGTCTCCCTTTTATCTAGGGGACCACTCATAAGATTGTAAGGATTCTTAGCAAGCATAATGTTCCCTTAGCCTTTAGACCCCTTAACACCATTTGTAGCTCCCTCCGATTGGTAAAGTATCCTGTCGAACCCAAGGACATGAAAGGTGTTTATGTTATTCCTTGTTCCTATGCAACCCCATACATTGGCAAAATTGGTCGCTCTATTAATCAAAGGATTAATGAGCACTCAACAGACTTAAAACATGGGAGGACCTAGTGTTCCACACTAACAGAGCATGCTGAGAAGGATAAACATCATGTATGTATTAAGGAGGCCCATGTTATTGCTAGGTTTGTGTAGTTTCATCACCGGAAATTTAGGAAAGCCATCTATATTGGAAAAAGGCCGAGCAATCTCAATAGAGATGACGATTGGATAATTAGCAGTTGTTAGATCCCTTCCCTCTCTTCCTAGTTGTTTTTTTTATTTTTTTTTATTTTAATATTTATGGTCGCCTAGTGTCTTTCACCCCTTCTCGGTTGATAATAAGGACAAATTGTGTATACATGGAATAAAAATCCTTTTATAAAGTTTATCTTCCTAAATATTGATGAGAACAATGTTTAATTAATGAGACAATTAAAACAAACTATTTTCTTTCTCATTAGTTCCTCATTGGTTTTAGTCAATTTACGGAAATTTACCTCATATTCTTTTCCTTAAATTTATTAGAAGGTCCATTATTTAACTAACTCTATAGGTTATCCTTTTAATAAAAAATGTTTTTTATAGATTATTATTGATCTAAATTTTATATTTAATTAGACAGTTTTAAGTTTATATTAGATAGTCTAATGATTTAAGTTTATATTTAATTTAATAGTTTTATTAATAAGTTCTATTAATAAGTTATACAAAAAATTAAATAATAATAATAATAATATCATTAAATAGTATTGATGATGATGATAATGATGATGATGATTAATGTCCAATGAGACCAAACTTTGGTCTATCAAACCTAAAGAAATGAATTTTTTAGTTTGATTAAAGATTTTATTCCTATGCTAAAAAAGCTTGGAGAGAAGCCTCCCGAGCTCACTATAATTTTGACATCGTAAAAGGCTAGGAAGGTCAGTATTGCAACAAAGATTACGAAACTGAGATCTAATGTGGTTGTATGTTGGTCACTTTAAGAGGAAGTGATTTTCAACCTCGATGTTCATATTCTCACAGAGATAGCAGATCCTTTCCATCCATGGTGTTTTAGGAATTGCACAACAACCCATTTCACTATGGAGCTCATGAGGGTTCATTCTAATATTGGCTATATTAATTTTCTTCTTTGAGATAGTTAAAACAGAGATATAATTTTCATCTTCTAGAGTGGGGTTGATGACCTCCTTATAATATCTTAATTTTCTTTTAGTTGCTAAATCTTTCTCACACCACATTTTTTCTTTGAACTTAGAAGTAACAATATTTTTAATGTTATTAATGTTTTGCAATGCAACATTTTCATTCATATCCTAATGGTTTAACTAGGCATTAGTGTCCTTATACGAACCTCCTTTGAGCCTCAGGTGCTTTTGGATGGAATTTAAAGCTACCTTAGGAAGTCTATGGTCTCCTATGTTATTGAGTTTGTGCTTGTACAACAGAATCCTATTCATAGCTAGGCTCTTGATATGGGAAAGACCCACTTCTATAATGAGAATAGGATAAGGTGTATTGCTTTTAATTTTGAGGTTATACGTTATAAAACACTTCTGGATTTGCTCAATCTTTCTCCAGGATTCTCTAAAGATGCTACAACCCAAAACCTAACATCCATATAAGATAATAGGAGCGACTAAAGTTTGAAATATGAACTTCTTTCTATCCCACATTACGAGGTTTTCCATTTTACAATTATTTTCAAGATCGAAATAAGCTTTCCACCTCCCATAAATCCTTTTCTCAATGCTATAGTTCCAATTGAACTTGTGGCGGATACCAATTCCTAGGTACCTATAAGAAGATACTTCTTCGAAGTTGCTATTGTTATACATAAAATTAGCATAAGTGTCCTTCTTGGATTTGATAATGATCACTTTTGTTTTGATAGTGTTAATAGTCATACTCATGGTAGAGCAGAAACCCTTAAGAAATCTAAGCTGCTTATCAAGATTCGATGGGCAGCTTGCGAGAAGAACAATATCGTCAGCATAGTGAAGAAGGATGATGACTATCCCAACAAAGATCGTGCTATCACAACGTACTTCCTCCAAGCAACCTTCTAGCTTGTCAATGTAAATGCCAAATACGGTACGGTAGAGGGGGAAAACTTGTTTAACTCTGATATTACTTAATATCTTTCAACCACCCCTCATTGCTCTTTAACTTGGAAATTACATTCTTGTATAATGTTATAGTGGCAGCTCTCAACTTGAAGGGAACATTTAGCTCTTCTAATCTATTCCATAGGTCGTTTCAAGGAAACGTATCAAAAGCCTTTCTAAAGCCCACAAAGCAACAAAAGAGATTGGATTTATCATTGCGGCATTCCTCCACAATGATCCTAAGCATAATGAGGTGGTCCATTGTTGAGTGATGCCTTCTAAAACTAGCTTGCCCTTTAGCCTACTTACCTTCACTTTCAAGCCATATGCTCAACTTCTTTTCCAAAATAATACCATATAACTTCGCTAAGAGAGGGCTGATCATAACTGTCCAATAATTAGAGGGGTTATTTGTATCCCAACTCTTAAAAATAGCGATAGTGAGGCTCTGAGTCCATGGCTTAGGGAACCCTTGCTTGACTGCTTGATTGAAAATCTTGTGGATGTGAGGGATGATGACAGGACCTCCAATTTTTAAGATTTCTGCCTTGTAACCTTCAATGTCCTTAGCTTTCCGATTTGTGAGGCATTTAACCCCAAAATCAATATCTTCTAATGAGAAAACTTCTTTCGTTGTGAGCAGGGTTTCAAAGTTATACATGAAATTTGAAGATTCATAAAGCTTTTTAAGGTAGGAGTTCGAGTCGTGTAAAGAAATTTTATTATTATCTGTAGTATTCCTAGTTAGAATCTGCCTCCAGAATTTTTTTAGGAGCTATCTTAGAGAGGTGTAAGAGATTCTCTTGTCTTTTAAGAATACACTGCCTTTTTTCCTCCTATTTAGGGCTTTGTATATTTTTATCTGGCCAATTTTAAGAGATTCATCAACAACTTCCTTAATTGCTCTCCTAGCACTTTTAAATAATAATAATAATAATATAATTTATAAAATAATAATTATTTTTATAATATTATTATTATAGTTATACATTTATGAATATTAATACTCATAATGAATCCATACTATCTACATCTGTAATATTATTAATATTAATAATCCCTAAATTTATTAATATTTTTACTATTAACATTTTACATGAATAATATTCACAACATTAAAAATATTATGTTTGATAATATGTATATCAAACACTATTAATACCTTATTAAGTATTAAATATAATAATTATTTATCTAATAATATTATTATAATTAAATAATATTATGAAATATAATATTAGTCCCTGCCTCTATGCCTTGGTCCATTGCACTTGGCCAGTCAAATATAGCCGTTGGTCAAGTCTACTCTAATCTAGCAGTTTCCCTCGTTCGAAGATCTGCTCTCCTTATTTAACCTACAAACATGACCTGGTTCTTCAACTTGCCTACAGTTTCTCAGTCAAATATAGCCATTCGAAGATCTGCTCTCCTTATTTAACCTACAAACATGACCTGGTTCTTCAACTTGCCTACAGTTTCTGAGTCAAATATAGCCGTTGGAAGATCTGCTCTCCTTATTTAACCTACAACCATGACCTGGTTCTTCAACTTGCCTTCCAAGTCAAATATAGTTGTTGGAAGATCTTCTCTCCTTATTTAACCTACACCCATGACCTGGTTCTTCAACTTGCCATGAGGATGAACTGCACTTGTTGGTGCCGAGTCCGACATAGCAGTGTCCTAGTCAAATATAGTCGTTAGAAGATCTGCTCTCCTTTGTAGTTTTCGAGTCAAATATAACCGTTGGAAGATTTGCTCTCCTTATTTAACCTACAACCATGACTTGATTCTTCAACTTACCCTCATAATACACTCAGTTCGAAACCGTCAACCAATATATTTTAATGTGATTAAAGCTTAAAAAAAAAAACTTGATAGGAATTAAGAAAAAAACTTCAATTCAACAAATGAAAAATATTGTGACTATTGTTACTGGCTGATGGATTAAGGCAATTTAATTTATTTATATAACCCTCTAATAAGAGACGCTATCAAAGTAGCAGCGTAACACAACTTCAACCATCAAATCGTGCTTCTGATTCATCCGACGCGGGTACAATCATTTAGCTCTACGGTCTTTCGACTGGGATTTTGCTGCCTTCACCAGAGAATGGAGCGAGCAAGGCGGATTCAGGAAATAAGAACTCAGGTTCTGGAGCGAAAAGGGCGTATGCAGGAAATAAGAACTCAGCTTCTGGCAGCAGGAGTTATCGGAGGGGTTGTCGACGATTTCCTTCCTCTTTACAAGTTTTCTGTACTCTGCGGCAACATGGAAACCAGCTTGGGCGAAGAAATTGCGCCCGATGACATGCTATCCGAACCGTTCATTTTTTTTTGACGAAGATTATAATGTGCTCCCTGATCACGGTATCTTTCTCAACTCCATATTCATACTGGTAACTACTTTTTATTCCACTTCACGATTATTATTTATTCATCATGAATTCTTCATAACCACATAACTAAAGTCGTTCATAAATCCAAATAAGCAGGTGATGACTGATCCTGAAACTCCTGGACACGAGTATTTGCACTGGTATGTCATAATCCTCTCGCAAATGTCTGAATAATATATAGCACCCATATCTATTTCATCTAAATAACAGCATTAATCTGTACGTTCTGCAGGCTGAATACCAAACGTTTTAGCAGCAAGCCTGATGTTGGTATGGATATCATGGCCGATGCCACCTTTTCTTGATCTTTGAAATCACTGGATTGAATGTGTGTCAATGTTTTTTCGGTTTAATGCTGAAAATGTCATGTGTTTCTTTGTGGTGCAATATCAGTTTTGCCGAGCGACAGTCTTCTCAGGTACGAAGCTCCGACACCCACGCGTAGTAGCAAGATGGTTTTCACATTGTTCAGGGGTCCATGTCATCCCTTAATTGAGCCCAACTCGCGGGAGAACTTCAGCACCAGAGCTTTTGCCAACGAAAATCGACTTGGGCCACCGATGGCCGCTGGTTTTTTCTATATCAAGATTGAGAATGAAAATAAACAAAGAATGAACGTAGAATTTCCTGGACAAAATGCAGCACCAGCTACTCAACAAGTAAGCGGCGAATAAACAAGAAAGGATGAAGTAGCTGATGTTTTCCTGGACAAAATGCAGCACCAGCTACTCAACAAGTAAGCGGCGAATAAACAAGAAAGAATGAAGTAGCTGATGTTTTTTAGGAGGGTCATGTACCAGCTTCACTATCGTTTATTTGAAAATCAAATTCATGAGTACGTTGCACCATTTTCTGCGTTTCAAGAACTTTGTGGTTGTCATCTATATATTAATATGCGAAATTGTAACTATTTGTAATTTGGATAATATTCGAATCAAGCCCCGCAATGAATAAATATATGTAAAGTTGAATCAAATGATTTTCTGCGATAAATCTTTTGGTAACCCATTTGATATATTCAGTGCTATTTCTAATCAAGCTATCTAACAACATCCTGAATTTGTCATGCAAAATTCAAGATTCTATAACGGAAATACGATGACTGTAACCAGAACAGAATCTTGGCCAAGATCAAGAATCGAAAAGCGGATCTGTCAGGCCAATTTTACTAGCATTTCTTAATAAAAGACTTCATCACGTTTGATCCCTTAACTTTAGTTCTTAATACTAGGACGGGACATCTTTGATTGAATTATTTATTTTCTTACAATAGCTAAATTGGTTTGTTTTTCTTTTCCTTTTTCTTCAATTAAAACAACTAACTACTGCAACTATAAATTGAGTTGTCAATGAACGCAGATATTGATAGTGAGAATATTCATAATCATTTGAATTGGATCTCGCTCTCTCGGTAGCCATGATTTATTCCATTTAATAGCGAGAGGGTTCACTATGACCTGAACTTTCCATGTACCTAATTTTTAAATTGTATTATATGAAAAAGTAAATATGAATAATAATGATAAACAGGCAGAATTAGAAATGTATAAAAGTTAATATTCACATGGATATTTGTTGATTATTGCTGCTAGCAGCTTCCACCAAACGCAATCCATCCGAATCTCTTCGTTTGGCGAGTGATTCAACCGCTCTTTATTTCACCCTGGCACGCCTACTCGCGAATGGTCATTGTGGATTTTCTTTTTGGTTTGAGTGGTCTTTTGATCCGGAAAAATGAGTTGGTTTCAGTGGTCTTTTGATCCAGAAGGTATTAAGGCGAATTAAGGAAGCGCCATGGTATTCATCCCTCGGTACATGGTGGCGGTCCAAAGAGAAATCGATCTGACAGGAATTTGTTATATTGCAACCAATAATAAGAGGGAATGCCACATAATAATAAATATGACTGAAATTTCAACCTAACTTAAACAGAAACTGCTCTAACATGTTCGATCACGAAAGTATAATTTGTCAAAAAATAACATATAGAAGATAAATTTAGAAATAGCTTTAAATAAATATTAAAAGCTCAAATTGAGACCTTTTGCAAATTCAATGCAATTGTAAAGAGTGCAGATAAAGAATAAATATGAATCATAAATGCAAATAATTGGGATATGAGTGGTATTAAGATACCTTTCCGCATTATATTTGTTTAATGTAAGTTGATATCACTTGTGCCATGTCCAAAATTTATGTGCTTGTGACTAAACGGAGTTAACAATATTAAACGTACAACCTATAGACAGCTTATGTTAACATCTGAATTCATATTGATAATTCAAAAATGCATATGTGACCTGTTTTAATGTTTGGCATGTTATATTGTTTAACACTAAAATAATAATAGTTCTAAATTTTGCTCTTATTATTTTGTTTAGAGAAAGAAATTCGAATGTGACTTCACGTTCAAAGTGGTAAGAGGGCTTCCAACACCATTACCCTATTACGTGTCTTGATATTATATTACCGGTATAGTATCTATAGTATTTATTACGTGAGTTGAGTTGACACATTATATGTATAATATTTATATTAGCAATTGTCTCAAAAGGTACAAAGAGAGGCCGATAGGATTATTAAATTGGAATTGTTGAATTTTTCTAAAAGAGTTAATTGGTATGTGGAAAACCTTGTCTTCTTGGACTGGATCATTGTGCAATTACTTTTAAGGAACACATTGAATGCCTTATTTCATTTTAGAGTAAGTTAATTACCGAAAATCAAGAAACCTCTATAGATGGCCAAGCATATACGAAGAATACATGTCATTCATATGCAATACCAAATCCATCTTTTCTTTTCTTTGAGTCAGATTTCAAAAGCATGAACACTTGCTATTTCATATGCACAATAAACCCAACTTCTGAATTTTCAATGCTTGGATGCATCCCATTAAAAAAATATATCAAAAAAAAAAAGACAAAAACATAGAACAT
Source organism: Pinus taeda (assembly GCA_000404065.3). Classification (NCBI taxonomy): domain Eukaryota; kingdom Viridiplantae; phylum Streptophyta; class Pinopsida; order Pinales; family Pinaceae; genus Pinus; species Pinus taeda. The sequence continues at coordinate 48,976 of APFE031735533.1, read as the reverse complement.
TTAACAACTCCTGTTTTCAAATGCTCATGTTGCTTTGACGAAGAACTTTACTCACCTCCACATGCATGTTTCTCATGATATCATTTGCAGTGGTGCTTTTGCTTCAAATCTCTTTAACCTCCACATGCTTGTTTCTTATGATATCGTTTGCACTAGTGCTTCTACTTCAAATCTCTTTAACAAGATAAAGTGTTATGTCCCTAGTTCAAGCATTTCACATTAGACAATGTTTATCCATTATTAATATTCACATTAGAAGATGTTTGTCTATGGTTATTAATACAAAACATGCAAGTCCACACAAAGAACCTAAGACTATTACATCATTTCACATTAAAAGATATTTGTCTATGCTTAATAGTACAAAACATGCAGATCCATACCAAGAACCTAAGACTATTACAACCCTCATTGAAAAGGGTAGATCTTTTTAAAATCAACAAAATTTGGTAACAATTTGCCCAGGTAAGGCAGAAATGATTCAGATTTGTAATTAGCCTTTTTCTGTTTAACTTTTTGTTCTTTTAGTCTAATGCTTTGTTCTTCATTGATAGGCATCGTGCTACTGATACAAAAATTAGAAAGCAAATGATGTTTAGGTGCACAACATAAATTAAAAGAGCTTTCAGGCACATTACAGAAATTAAAAGAGCCTTAGAATTTTGCAAGTTTTCCTTTCTGTCAAAACCTTTACCCTTCACTAAACAAATATTTATGGGAATTGGGAAGGGAGTAGCCTTCTAATGCCTTCAAAAAATTATCTTCAGTTGTTTCTTGATGATAGAAAACTGTGGGTATTGCAACAAAGACGACTTATCTGCCACTATTGTTGAGCAGTGACAGCTATAACTGGGGCATAAAGAATTCTGATGTCATCCAGCTCAGCCTTGTTATTGCATTGTGGACACTACACGTTTACTGAAATAGAAAATTACAATCCCTAAGATTTGGTTGGAACAAAAACATAGAAGCTTAATCTTTTTCAAAAACTCCATAGCCTTACCAGTTCATTTAGCATCAAGACCATGGAAATCAACAATTGCGAGGTTGAATAATCTTACCTTGCCAATGTTATTCTCATGTAGCTAAAGCCACTTTCTAATACAAGACATGCCAAACATGTGTCCACAAGCAAGGGAGCTACATTTTCATTTTTCAATTATCAGTCTTTGGACATTTGAAAGCTCTTATAAAATGAATAAAACATTTTGATGCAAGGAAAAAGATAATTTATATGATTTCTAATAACAAGACATAAACATCAAACTAACAGAAGACTACTATTATTGATGGAAGTTGGTCGCCTCACTCTTGATGAAATAACTGAGGAAAGAGAGAATTGGAACATTCAGTGATGGAAGACAAAATTGACAGTGAACTCCTTCCCTAAAGAGTTCTATGCGAAGGTTTACTCTCACATGATTATTTGTTGCAACTAATGTGATACTGAGATTTTGTGATGAACTCTATTGTAACTTCACCACAATAGGTTGTGTGACTAGAAAATTTGAGCCTTGCTTTGCAGCGAATCTTACTTTCAATGTAAAAAGCATTTGCAACATAATGATTTTTTGATAATAGAAAGCTATTTTCAATTTTAAAAAGGACAAGATTATTTAGGCTGCTCTATTGGAGATTCTGGTGTTTCAGAATTGTAATGGTTGACAAACTAGACATGAAAAAGGTGGATAATCTCTATTTTCATTGCTTTTGAGATACACATCAAATTATAAAGAACACAGATGTAAATTTCTTACAAGTCGAAACCATATACCTCCTACAGCACTCTATTTTTTTATCACAATGTGTGGCTTCTACACATAACCAGCTTATACCAACGTTTCAGTCATTTCTTTCCCAAAAGCATTAGAAGTATTGATTTCACTCATTATCAAGATTATATGTCGTATACATTCTTTTAATGATTGAAAGTATTGTTCAAGTCTTTGAATGTCAAAGAAAACATTGCTTGACTTTGCTAATAGTTTTGAGTCTTGACACAACAAAAAGTAGAATGGCCTTTCTCAGTGGAATTATTGCACCTACCATATACGGTGATCCCCTGTAGTTGTTCACTTCTCCATACAAATAGAACAATGCAGAGCCTCAGCATCACTTGTAAGAAGTAAATGACTTCTATCACGTGTGCTCTCATCTCCACTCGTATGAGAAATTTTTCCCTTGTTACTGATTTTTTGACAAGGTTCCATTGTCGACTGTTGAGCCTCTAGACTAATTACCAGCATATATTGATCAGTTTTTAACTGATGTTTTACTTTCCATTGCTGCCTCGATTATTTAATCAACCTTTGTTCTCCAAACATAGAGTTTTCTTCTTCTTTCAGTTCAGGAATAGTTTTCAAAGTAGATCGAACTTGAGCCGTTTCTTTCTTAGCTTCCATCTTGACGAATATTTTTCTCTCCCTCTCTCTTTCTTCTCAAACCTTCCTAAATTTTCGTGCAGAACTTGGAGAGTTCCCCGCAAAGAACAAATAATGTTTTCTCTCTGTTTTATTGCTAAGTTCTTCTCCAGTTTCACCAGTTTTAAAGCCCTACCCCTTTCTACAATTGTTTTTGATATGTTAGCGTTTTTCTCTTCTTCCTTTTTCTTTTCTTCAATTACTTTTCTCAAGGCATCTACCACTTTTTGTAGATAGTCCTCCCTTTCTTGCAGCTTCCTTTCCAATTTTTCCTTCTCACAGACCATGTTATGCAAATCAACCTTCCCCGGATTTAGTGTCCTCACATATTTCATATTGTCATCACTCAGCTTAATCAATTCCCTCATATAATTAATGTTGCTATAATTCTATATATGATCATTGTAACCCAAGAATACCCTTGCTAAGATTCCGTGATACATTTCAAAAATACCAAAGTTAGTAGCAGGTGGAACTGACTGTGAGAATGAGATGTTTGTTCTTGTAATGGGAAAATGTTGGGCAGTATTACTAATCCCAAGGCATTGAGTATTAAATTGATGCAACTGAGAATTATAAGTTTCAATTACACTGCTCGGAAACATATTCGAGTTGTTTACAATTCCATGACTTTGTGGTGGAATAACCCTGCCCTCTTCGAATTGAGACCGTTACCAACTGAGTTTCGTCTTTAGGCGAAACAAAAAATTCTTTACAAATTCAAGAATACATGGCACTGATTCCAAACATTCTAAATAAGGCAAGAGATAGGTCTCTGGTTTCCCATGAGAAGCCTGCACATGATATTGGTAGGGAATGGGGCAAATGACATTTCCATCTTGATTTCTAACCCTAGCCACATTTGAAGTATCAATTAAAAGCGTATTTGCACTACCATAGTCTCCCAGATCTTCCCACAATCTAGTAAAATTCTTATAACATCCCTGAACTGCATTTCCCTGTCGGTTGATTCTCGTTATGATATAGTCCTCAATGGAATAAGAAAGAATCCTACCAGAACTACTACCTCCTAAAATGTTTTGCAACACAAAATCATGCACCCCTCTAGGTTTCTCTGACCACAAAACCACCTTGAATGCAGAAAAACAAGGTCACAGAAATCTGCAAGCCTAAGGGTGCACAAACACAGTATAGGGGTCCGCAACCAAATTACCATCAGCAAAAGGACCCTTAATTTTGTGAACAAAATGTGTCAAGACATACTCTATACTGATTACCAGTAACTTGTCATATATCCTCACTCTTATTTCCTTCACCATCTTTCTCTACTCCGACTCTGCCCATCTAGAGAATCTCCTTGACAGGCCCTTTGGAATGCCTTGCATCTGATTCTCCACAACATGATCTCTTGAATGAAACTTGAGATTACTGTAATACTGCACCAAACGTTCTCCATCAAAAACTTCTCGGGCAGAGGCTTCCCATCCTTTGCTGTCTACAAGATTTTGTTCAACAATTTCAGCACATTCCTCAGCTAACTTGACCTTGATCCTCTGCAAAATTGCCCTTGCAGCTTCATAATCCGAACCATTGATTACCCCCTCCTTCCTCTCCACTTCCTCTTGCATTTTCCCTCTTTCATTACCCTCACTCCTCCCCTACTCCAAATCGACTAATGCCAATGAAAACTTCTACCATTTCTCCCCAAATCGATCTCCTCCTCCACCTTCAATCTTCCCCTCCCCTTTCAAGTTCCCCATCTTCAACAATTCAATATCCTGACCTTCACTGATTTCATTCAATCTCCTCTTCTTCAAAAATTCCATACCCTGCAACCAATTAATTTCATTCCATTTTCTCTTTTTCAACAATTCACAATACCAATCCCTATTTTCTACAAACTGCTACCACAAATCAGGTGCCTGCTCTCCAACAAGCAATGTAGTGACAACCCCATAGCGAACACCATTCTGGGTCCCCTTTGTGGGAAAAATGAGAGCATTTCGGTGAACCACCTCAAAAAATTTCATCATTTCAAAAACGTAGGCAAACCATTTGGTGACATTTCCATTCATGCCTTGTTCAATTGCATCGAGAAATCCATTGTTGCAATAAGAAACACTCGGCATTCCCGACAGATGCTCCATAACCAAAGAAGCCACATACAGGTTGTCGCCATGTTTTTCTTCACGTTGCGTTTTAGGGCGGGCAGAACGAGGGCGATGTCGGTCAAGACCACATCGAGTCCGAGCAGGGCCAAGCCCATTTCGGTGATGCTGCAACCAGTCCTGAGTGCGATTCCATGTTTGTTATTGAATTGGAAGATTTGGGCGTATACGGGATTGGGGTTTGGGGTTAGGATGAGGAGGCAACATTACACGATTTTGACGACGACGAGGGAGCAGGGCCAAATGAAGGTGCCGACACAGCAACAACCACTAGTAGACCAAAGAAACGATTAACTCTGAGGCCAAGAGTTACATAAAAGAATGAGAAAAAGCAGTAAAAATATCTTCAAGAGTGACATAAAAAAATGGGAAAAATAGTAAAAATATCTTACAATGCCACTAAGTGCATAGTAGAACTCAGAGGTGAAAAGAAGGCAACTCAACCCATATTTGGAAAAAGCAGTCACACTTCAAATCAACGGTTGAAAGTGTTTCACTTGATCAAACGGAGCAGGGTAAAAGTGTTAACTAAGAAGTTGCTACATAGGAAGGCCTATCGACCTAAATATGTGGTGTTCTTATATAGATAATTTTATGGAACGTCTTTCTTATAGAAGGAAAGAAAATAAAAATAAAAAATAAAAAATTATTTTCCTAATAAAATGATATGAATAAGATTTATATATACGGAAATAATTCATAATAAAAATAATGATTTAAGATAAGACTATGAACTACTAAGTTATAATTATATTTTGAATATCATTATTTGTAATTCACAATTATTAGTAAAATGAATCTATACTGAGTTTACAAAAATCATTAAAAATAATTTAGCTCATTCTAGTTCATGAGCATGTTTTTTTTCAAAGTATATGAGTTGGGAGATGTGAGTCTCCATTACGATTCTAAATTAGAGAACAAAGTGGCAAAATGCATATGTTTTATCTCTTAGTAGAGTATTCGAACTGGGCTTGCTCATTCGAGCTTACAAAATTGCTTTTTTTGGGCACTGAAATGATCTGGTGAATGAAAAAACAAACAACTAAAAAAATAAACACATCCACAAAAACCAAAGGAAAAATAGGGGAGACAGGGTATCTCAGCAAGTAGAGTGTTCACTTTAAATAAGAATGTCACCTTCCCCTCTCAGCATCTCGAGATCAAATTGGTTGAAAATACTCTGATCTGGGACAGAGCTGCAACCATGTTTTGAAAGATAGTTGAATTAACTGTTTTGTGTTATGTTGATGTCTTGAAAAGTTAATATCATGGAAAAATGTCCATAGAGCTTTGGTGTGAGTCTTCCATGATTCAAGAGAATAAGATTTTAAGGAGCGCCTATTGTTTGCCCATTCAATAACTTATTTGGAGTCTCCAAAAATAGAGAGGGACATGAGATCAAGACAAGTAGCACAGTGAAGGACCGCCCAAAGAGAAAGAAGTTTGGCCTGAGTATTGGTACCCAAGCCACAATACCAATAGAATCTATAAAATCGCTCAGGGTTGATGTGGATGGCCAAGCCACATCTACAAGGGTCAAAATAGGAGGCTCAATAAAAAAATCCCACGAAATAGGATGACAAAATGTTCTTGGGAGGAGAAGGACAGAGTTGTTTGGATGTCAAAGGAGCTAGATATTCAGATTAGTAAGAGAGGATGCTACAACAAGTTCTCCAAATATTCAACGAAATGTGTTCAAAAATTTAAGGCATTTCTAGACTTTCATATACCCCATATGATAAAGAAAGCCAATGTACAATGAGGTTTGTGGTCCAGTGTCCATCGAACAAGGCAAAAGGGGACACCCAGATCCTCCCAATCAGTTGGATAGTTTATCATATGTAGCACCCCATTCCACACTGAAGAGGCAAAGGGGCATAGAAAAAAGAGGTTGAATTAATCTTCTCTAAAGGAGAGGCAATGACTACATTGATGAGGGCCGTGAAAACATTTCTTACACAAGATTTCGCAAGTGAGGATGCGATTGTGGGCAACAAGCCATGAAAAACATTTGAGCTTCAAAGGGAAATTCCATTTCCAGGCCCTAAACATCCACGAGTGAACCCTTATTTGTCTAGGGGGCATAGAGATGATATTGCATGCTTCCTTTACATTTACTCTCCCGTGCAGTGACCCCCCATACCATATCAAGTTGTCATCTTTGGGGGATAGGACTATCTGAGAAAGTTTTCGATTGGAAATGTAAAGTTTCCATTCTAGAATAATTATCTCAGGAATCTCCAGCGTTAGCTCATCTTTTGAGTGGGTATGAAAAGAAGAGGATAGGGCAGCAATTGCTAAATATTTTATTGCAAATAATCCCATGTTATTTAAGAAGATGACGAGATTAGGAGATAGTAGGTGTGGGCCATCCATACCTGCAAGTGAATCTAGGCCAATTTGTGGAATGGATCTGGATCCAACTGCCCATCTGAGATTTCCAAAATACCAGTGTTTTGTGAACAAAAGGTTGTGCCAAGAGTGGGAGACATGTGAAGGATCAAGAGCCCCATCACACACGCAGATAATGAACTCCCGCTTTTGTAAGTATTTTGCATGGATAACTTGTTGCCAGAGGCCTTCATTGGTGACTTCTCTCCATAATTTTTTCAGTAAAAGATCCAGGTTGAAGAAGCCAATATCTTTTGTCACATATCCACCCAAGGTAGTTGGAAGGTTAATCAGTTCCAAACTGAAAGATGAAATTTTTCACTCTCTTTAAGTGCCCACCAATAGAAAACAAGATATCATTGAATTTAATTTCTTGATCACACACTTTGGGAGCTTGAAAATACACACCTAGTATATGGGGATGCTATGTAGGACTATTTTAATTAGAACGAGTTGGCCCCCAAGTGAAATCCATGTGTGAGCCAAATGATTGAGCCACTTCTCAATTTTCTTAGTGAGCAAACTCGAGTCCAGAATTTTGTAACCATTTGGTTTCAAAGTGAAGCCTAGGCATCTTAAACCAACATCCATGTGAACAATTTTGACCACAAAAGTGGTAGCAATCTGAATATTTAATGTAGGGTTTAGGTTTTCTATAATGAGAATGGACTTCGATTTATTCATATATAGTCTTGAGCCAAGATGAAAGTCCTATAGGATACGATAAAAGGTTTTCCATTCTTTGGGGTCCAGTTTTCCAATTTCCATTGGATCATCCACTAAAAATTGGCGAGAGAGGGTGATTGTGGGCACTATTCTGCAACCTACTATGATGCCCTATGATCGAGTATCTTTGGTTTTCCTACTGAGTCCTTCTACGATTAAGAGGAAGAAAAGCGGGGGCATTGCACAACCCTATCTAAGTCTTATAGATGCTGAGAAAAAATCCATAAGAAGGGAGTTGATCAAGATGGAAAAGGATGCAAACTTTATACATGCTTTGATCAAGTTAATCATTGCTCTGCCCAGACCAATATTCTCCAAAATCATCCACAGTTCCCAATCAACACAATTCAAATATTTCAATAATTCAATCGTCATGAGACAAGAATCCATTTGGTTTCTTTTTACAGAATGATGGCTTCTTGGGCGATTTCAACCACATCATTAATCTTCCTGTGCTTAAGAAAACCAAATTGCACCACATAAATATATTTGGACAATAAGGGTTTAATTCTATTTGCAATTGTTTTTTAAATCAGTTTTAAATAGTATTGCATAATGAAATTGGGTGACAGTCAAAAAATGATACTCAATTTGTAATATTTGGAATAAGGTAGATGAAGGTAGAATTTATGGCACCAGATATCCAACCAAGTTCCCTGGATTTTTTAATCATCTCAGTTAGCTCATGGATCATTTTATCTCGAAAATGCAAGAAAAGTTCAATGGTCCATCTTTCTGGTCCTAGAATTTTACCTCTGGCCTAATCGTTTAGAACTTGAAGGACTTCGTGATGTGTTACTGGGCAGTCCATTTGATTTATTTCCTCCAGATGTGCCCAAGATGGGAACATGTCACATACTTCAAGTTGTTTACATAAAGGAACCTGAGCTCAAGAAAAATATAGATTGTTGAAATAACTTCTAGCCTCCTCTTTGATGTGTCATTGATTGGTCAAAGTCTCACCTGATTCCGATGTTATATACCAAATTGTGTTTTTTTATCATCTAGGGGAAATATGGTTGTGAAAAAATATATTTTTCTTATGACCAACTTCAACCCATAAGATTATGCTCTTTCATTATAATTCTTCAGCGTGACAAAGAAGAATTTTTGACCTACAAATTTCCAGCTAAAGGATCTCCTTTTTTTCATGTTAGAGAAGTATGTAGGAGAGTTGGTGCCCTCTAATATCTTCTCCTATTAATCAATCATGATTGGTTATTGGATTTTCGCCCACTTCTTTTTCTTAGCCCACAGTCGGACCTTCTTTTTTAGCATACACAACTTGAGGTTGATTGGGTCCATCTTCTGATGAGCGAAATCTTCACAAGAGAACTACCAAGTTGAGTGAACAAAACCAAAAAAAATTGATCATTCAACTACAAATGATTAAATTGAAATGGAGGTGCCTTATGGCTGAGTAAACCAGTGCAATTTAATAGGATGAAGAAGTGATTAGATATTTTTATTGGAAGGATGAAGGAGTGCATATCCTTTAGGATTTTTGATAAAGGAAGTTGTATATACAAATGATCAAGGTGTTTGTCTAGGCCCTACTCATTTTGCCTTCCATTTCGCCAAGTCTGTCTCTGTAGGAATTTACAGGGTAAGTTCCTTAGATAGAACACCATAGGACAACTCTCACAAACAGATCATAGATCAGTACACCATTATTCTTGACGTGGTTAAAACACTCAAAGAGGGAAAAAATCCATGGCTTGAGCCAACAAGGCCACTTCAGGGAATTTATTAATGTAAAAGAAAGAAACTTTACATAATCTTCTCTCATGAATGGTCACCTTACAAATGACCCTCCATGCTCTTTAAATAGAGATCATGGACCAATCGGGGGTTAAGTGTTGTGAAACTAGCTCACAAAAGGATAGAAAAGATAGATCAACTCCTTAGAAATAAGCCTCTTCGAGGGGGAAACCTCCTTTACATTACACAAATGAACAATTATTGGATGATAAAAGACCTGCTTTCTGTATATAGGAGTCTAAGGGGTCATAATATAGTTAGAGCCAACATAACAATAATAATGTAAGGGCACAACAATAACAATAGTGAGCTTCTATGTGGCACAATAATAACAATATGGGGACTACAAGGGCACAACAATATAATAAGGGCAATAAGGGGTTACACTAGCCGTATAGGGACCTAACATGCCCCTCTCCTTCAAAAAGTGTTGTCCTCAATGCTTGAGTAGTATTGGACTATTCTGTATAAAATTCTCATGCTCCCATGTAGAATCTTTAGCGGGTAAGTTCTTCCACTTAATGAGATACTCTGAAATTGATTGATTTCGTAGTTGTCGATTTTTTTGTTTCAGTGACTGCTTCAGGTTCCAATATGATTTTTTCTTCCTCGTCAAATTCTAGAAATACTATTTGAACTGGGATCTTCTGCAACTTTTGAATGAGTGGCCACACTTCTTCACCATTGTTCCGTTCATCCCTTCCTTCATTTATCCAATCTAGTTGGATAATAGAAATACCACAAAACAATGCTTCCACATCCTCATCCTTTCTTGAGAGTGCATCTGCAAGAACATTTTTCTTCCCTTTTTTGTAAATGATTTCAAAGTCATAACTCAACATATTTGGGACCCATTTTTGTTTCTCTTTAAAGGATAATCTTTTTTCTAAAAAGTATTTAAGATTAACATGATTTTATTTTACCTTGAAGTGTCTTGCCATCAGGTAGGGTCACCGTTTCTTAACTGCATGTAGAATTGCCAATATTTCCTTGTCATAAATAGCTTTGTGTAAATACTTTCCTTTGATTGGACGACTTTTGAAAGCAATGGGTATTTCATCTTGCATTAAAACATCACAAATTCCATCTCCTAAAGCATCACATTCCACAATAAAGGTTTTTGTGAAGTTCGGTGTAGCTAAGGTCGGTGCTTGACATATTGCTTCTTTAAGATGTTCGAAGGCCTTTGTTGCCTTTGGAGTCCATGAAAATGCAACTTTCTTCAATAAGGTTGTTAGAGGTGCTGTTATTCTCCCATAATTATTAACAAACTTGCAATAATACCTTGTCAACCTGAGAAATCCTTGTAGATGCTTTATGGATGTGGGGATTTTCCATTCCTTAATGCCTTTAATTTTGCTAGGGTCTACCTTAACACCTTCATACGATACAATATGACCCATATATTCCACCTCTTGTACTCCAAAGAAATATTTGAAGCTTTTTGCATATAATTATTTCTCCTCCAATAATTTGAGAACCCTGTCAACATGTTGAACATGATCTTTCCAAGACTTGCTATAGATTAGTATATCATCAAAAAATACTAACGCAAATTTTCTAAGGAAGGTTTTGAAAATGGAATTCATCAAACCTTGAAATGTATAAGGCGCATTGGTTAGGCCAAAAGGCATACCAAAAATCCATAATGACCCTCATGAGTTCTAAATGTTGTTTCTGAAATGTCTTCAGTCTTCATTTTGATTTGATGATATCCTAAACAAAGATCCAACTTGGTGAAATAAATTGATCCATGCAGTTCATCCAATAATTCATCAATGATATGAATAGAAAATGTATCTTTAATAGTGAGCTTGTTGAGCCCCCTATATTCCGGACACATGTGCCATGATCCATCCTTCTTATGCACTAATACTACTAGAGCAGAGAAAGAACTTTGACTAGGTTGAATTATACCAGCCTCTAGCATTTTTATAACCATATGTTCAATTTCACTCTTTTTAGAATAGGGATATATGTACAACCTGATGTTTGGAGGAACACTTCCTACAAATGAATAGCATGTTCATAGTCAAGAATAGGTGAGAGGTGTTTCAGAGTCTCAAGTACCTTGGAATGATTGTCCAAGACTTTTTGGAGATCTAGAAAAATAGATGATTTCAATGTGGGAACCTATAGCGAACATAATTGTGCAATTATGCCTCAATGTTCCCTCTTTAGAAGTTTTTTCATATTGTTAGAGTCAATTATCTTTCCCAGTTTCCTTACAATACCCCTAATTCAACTTGCTTTCCTTCCACACAAAATTTCATGAAAAGTTCTTGAAAATTAAAAGCTATTGTACCCAAAGATTGTAGCTATTGGACTCCTAGTACAAGATCAACACCACCCATTGGAATGGAAGGAATTGGGCTATTCAATACATACTCTCCCATGAATAGCTTGATATTATGGCACTTTCAGAGTAATTTATGGTTCCTCCACTTGCAACCATCACTTTACACTCCATTGCTGGGTATAGGAAGCAATTCAATACTTTGGCTATCTTACAATGAATAAAATTATGGGTACCGTCTGAATCACTCAACAATATTACCTTTTTCTTCTTGATATGTCATTCTATCTTGATGGTTTGAGGAGTGGTGATACCGGCCAATGCATTACAAGATATAGTCAGATTCATTTCTTCTTTCTCGATGTGATCTTTCACTTCTTGAACCTTTTTCTTCTTGATATTTCCTTCTATCTTGAAAGTTTGAGGAGTGGTAATTATTTCCAATGCTTTACAAGATATGGTCGGATTCATTTCTTCTTTCTCTAGGGTTCGTTCATGTTGTATATCCTCTTCTTTTGATGTTTCTTGATCATTTTCTTCCTCATCTTCACAATCTATGTAAAATAATTTCTTATTAGCACATTTATGACCTTTAGTGTATTTTCTATCACAAATGTAACTGATCCAGGTCTGTGTGTGACCAAGGACCATTCCAAGACCTTTTAATTTTGCGATGTGTTAAATTGCATTTTTTAAAGAACATTAATGAATACATCTGCATCTTTTAAAGAAGAGGAACATGTCAATCATCAGCAACATAAAAAAATAGTAAGCGTTGATAAAGGAGTTTGTCTAGGAGGGACTACGTCTCCAGGCCACAGTGTCAAAATGGTGTAGGCCATTGCATTAAGTGTTGTCAATAGTGATGATGTACATAGAGGTGATGTCACTATTAGACAAAGAAAATGCCCTCACACAGGAGTGGCTCGAAGAGATGTTCCACTACAAGAACTCTCAATCAAAAGACTCCTATCAGTATGACACAAACTCATGCATGATGAGCATCCCGCCAACATGGCATAAAAGGGATCTCAATGCAAACATCCATGACGACAACCTGAGTATCCCATCAACATACAACAAAGGGATCTCAAAACATAACATGACGAATCATGACACAAGTACATCACATAGATGATTCCGTGTCACATCAAGCACGAATCATGATAACAAGTAATAAACAAGATCCCTCATCAACATCAAATAGGGATTTGTGCACCATAATGCATACCAAAAGAAGTACATGAACACATTGCATATACCTCACAACAAGAGACCATCTGAAGAAACAGATGTCAAGCTGCTGAAGCTACTTAGACCATCGATCTCATGGCATCAAATCACATGAAAATGATTGCTCACACATGAATGTTGACACCTGCATTCCACTTAGAAAATATGCTGAAGAATAGAATGAGAAAATGAGAAATTTGAATGCACCATTAGATTTGTGACATTGAATAGTGCAAAATCGACTGTCCAATTTTTGAATTCTGAGAAAATGAGAATCTGGGGCTCAAGGAATCTTTTAGATTCCCCCTAGATTCCTAAAATATTTTGTTCCATGGGTGGACTGGAAATATGCAACTCCAAAGGTGAATCTGATTGTGCCATTGTGATCCCTGTGGAAAACCATGAAAAAGAATTTAAAGCTGACTATATTCTGACATGGAGAAAAATTACCTCCTTGGGAAGACTTCATGGATCATGGTTCTGCTCCCTATTTCTGCAACCATCATTGTTCCACCTGCATACTGAAAAAGGACCTAAAAATGTAGAAATTTGATGGAGACACAAATAGCGCCATTATGTTCGTGTCATTGAGAAGTGCCGAAACCATATAAAATTTGTCAAAACTTGAGCCTTGTAGGTTATGGAAGTCTAGGAGAAAAAACACTTCCATATTTATAGTTGTGAGTTGTGGGCTTCCTTGTTACCATAATTTCACTTTCAATTTTTCTTGCCAACCTGAATTCCTTCTCCAATGAATCACGTTCCCAAAGATGAACCTCATGTTGAATGTTATCCTTTAAAGTCCCTATGAAGACAAGAATCCTTTGCTTCTTCGGAATATTATTTACCCTTATATTCAATTTTTGAAAGTCCTCAATGTGCTTTGCCTTTGAACCCTTTTGTTTGGGATTTGTCAATTGGCTAAAGAAGGTGTTTCCCTTTATATCCTCATAATGTGCTATCATTTCCTCCATGCAAATTGACCACATAACAAGTAGTTTACAAGAACAAAGCCCTTTATACCATAAAAATTGATTCAGTTCTAAATAATTAGATGCAATATGTACCTTTTGTAATAGCGGTACACCATGTAGATCAAAATATTTCTCCATCTGTAGTATCCAATTTACTAGATCCTTGCCATCTAACTTCCTCATCTCACTTTTTCTTGATTTTAGGAGATCAATCTTGAAACTACTGTAACTCTGTAATTTCAGATCTTTAAGTTCTAAAATTTTGGCCTATAATATCCCTCTGAGTCTTCTTTCTAACTCCACAAGTCTAATCACAATCGGATTCACAAAGAAAGATATATTCCCAATATCCTATGATGACCTAATTATAGACTAGTTCAGTAGAGTGAACTTGTACGATGTGCCACGTGTCACTGTTTCAACCTTAGGCTTTGCAAATTTACCCAAACAAAGTATATTCTTTCCTATCTCTCTAACTTCTTATGAAATTTCATTTTGATGCTCCGAGAGAAAGTTATGACGATTTTCCCAAGGTCACCCGTTTAGGATGTAATTTAGAAGTATGCACAAACCCTAACTTCCTCAGATCATATATCAGAAAATATAGTGAGACAAGAATTGAAATTTTGAACCAAGGTTTAGACCAATTTCTTCTCAAATGTGTTTTTTATTTAGCTTCTAAAACTTTGTACTGAAAATGTTATAGTGAAAATTCCACGATGACCTGTTTTAGATGAAAATCTAGAGCTTGCAAAAACCCTAACTTCCGCAGATCATATATCCCAAAATATAGTGATACAAGATTTGAAATTCAGACCCAAGGTTCAACGAGATTTCTTCTTAAATGGGTTGTTTTTTTAGCTGCTGAAATGTCACAGAAGCAAAGTTATAGCAAACATTCCACAATGACCTGTTTGGAGTAGCGAAACCCTAGAATCCAAAGCTTTGATACCAAATGTTATGAAACCAGCTTACAAAAAGATAGAAAAGATAGATCAACACCTTAGAAATAAACCTCTTTGAGGGGGAAACCTCCTTTACATTATACAAATGAACAATTCTTAGATGATACAAAAGACAAGACCTCCTTTCAATATATAGGAGTCTAAGGGGTCATAATATAATCAGAGCTGACATAACAATAATAATGTAAGGGCACAATAATAACACTAGTGGCCTTCTATGGGGCACAATAATAACAATATGGGGACTGAATGGGCAAAACAATATAATAAGGGAGTTGTACTAATAACAATATGAGGTTACACTAATAGTATAGGCACCTAAGATTAAGCCACAGATCAAGTATCGGTAATACTGAGGAGAGAATAAACTCTCAGATCACTTCATGTATAGAACATATCATGACCATCAGATTGTAAGTTACAAAAGTACATAGTAAAGAAGCACACTTTACCTAACTCTACACTAGACCAATTTATAATTAACTATTTCGTATTGAAATATCCTAATGGTCCCAAAGGGCCATTCATGATGTCTCATAGGGCCTTCTGCATCAAGAGATCTTTAAAGTAGCTTCCTAAAGGGTGTGGAAAACAAAGTGAAACCCATGTATATGTAGAACTAATTGTGAATTTTAGGTCCCCATCAAGGATGAGAAAGTCAAGGTCCCCATTAAATTTAAATGGAGGTGCCTTATGACTGAGGAAACTAGTACAATTTAATAGGATGGGGAAGTGATCAAAGATTTTGATTGGAAGGATTCAGGAGTGTAGATCCTTCACGATGTTTTCTAAAGGAACTTCTATATACAAATGATAAAGGCATTTGGCTAGGCCTCGCTCATCCTGCCTTCCATTCCACCAAGTCAGTACCGAAGGGTCACTCATGATGTCTCGTAGGGTCTTTTGCATGAAGAGATCTTTAAAGTAGCCTCTTAAAGGTTCCAAACAATAGAGTGAAACCCATGTAAATATAGAATCAATTGTGAAGTTTAGGTCCCCATCAAAGATGAGAAAGTCAAGGTCCAAAATGACATTATTATCAACACCATTCTAGAAGCCCTTTCTATTTATGTATGCAACATAAACATTAAAAATTTGCATCCAATTCTTAGTGCCTCCTCGACCACCAGAGATAATAATGTGTTAGCATTATGACTTAGGTTTGGCACTATGACACAGGTGTTGTCCTTGATGGCAACTCACACAAATGACATATCACAATTCAGGCTCTCAGAATAAAGGAAAAAGAGATATACATAGTTTCCAGTTAACCATGGCGCGTATACACGCGGGATCGCCAATCAAAAGTCACATATGCATATGGACGCACTTTCATACACGGAAAAGCGCGTACATGTTGGAAAACTCTCTTTTAATCCATGGTATTTGGTCCTTGTTATTTGGACCTATGGTTTTGGACCATGGTATCTCGTCCAAAGTGTTGAACCCAGGTATTTGGACCTAGGTATTGGTTCTAAGTGGTTTTGGACCATGGTATTGAGTAAGACCTATGACTATAAAAGGGGAAGGAGATCATTAGGAAAAGGCACTCAAGCATTGAAGATTTTATGAAGATAAATATCTAGAATACTGGTCATTAGGTTATGGTGCATAGCTAGATCTGAACCAAGGAGGAACTTGAGCGCTAGAAGAAGGATAATCTCTATTGATGGGTCAAGATCTTAAGGCTTGAATAGTAGTATCTTTGTGTGATTTTGATCTATTATATTCGGCGCACGACTTGATCTATAAATCTGATAATCTGGGTATAACTGATGTCTGAATATTTGAAAAGGAAAAATTGTCTTTTATAGATCTGTATGTAGGTTTGGCACAGAAAAGGCGCGTATACATGCTGGTTTAGTAATTCAAAACAACTTATATGCTGGTTTGCCTTAATATAGAAGAGTATGGACACAAGTTCTTCATCTTGAAGTAGTGTACGTCTCATAAAATATGTTTTAGCTACTTCTATTTATTTCTGTAGTACTTTGCCTCCAGGATTGGTGTCTGGTTACTGTTACTGTATTTTGGTTACAACATTTAGAGAAGCGATTGATTGATTCAGTTTTGTTTGGTGCAAAGGGGATTGGTTGATGCAGATATATTTGATTGATGTTACGTATGGATCCAATCTGGAAATTTCTGAAACGTGGTCCCTAGAAGAAAAGAGAAGGTTGTAGCCTTCTGTAAGTCAACACCTATGTACTAGTACATCAGCTAGTACAGGAGTCAAGGGGGTTGTAGCTCCCTTCTAGGTGAAGTTGGAGAATGAGAGAAGGTTGTAGCCTTCTACAGATAGAAGCATGTGTATTGGTATAAGACTGCACCATTACATAAATATTGTAAAAATAAGTTTCTTATTTATAAGAAGATAGAGAAGCATCGCAGCAGGTGGTTTTCACCCACATTAGGTTTCCAACTTATATATTGTGTTCATATGTGTGATGTTATATTTCCTTTACTGCACCTGTTTACTATTCGTATGGTTAATGAAGTTTAGATGCACTGATTATATATCAAATAGATTAATTAAATCTTAAGTTTACTAAATATATGCTAGTTGTTGTAGACACAATTGCGTGTATACGCTGGGTTCCATATCTGAAGTAGCATATATCTAAGTTTGAAAATGAAAAGTTATTTGACTTGATAATACCGATTCACCCCCCCCCCGCCTCTCAGTATTATATCCAACAATTGGTATCAGAGTAGGTCCTTCAGAAGAAGCTTGATATCTTCAAGGATGAACTATCATCATGAGCAACTACGAAAGGGAGGCATCCAGCAGGCCACCAATCTTTGATGGGAGAAACTTCATCTATTGCAAGGTAAGAACCACAACCTATCTTCAATCTCTTGGTGCAGAAGTTTGGGATATCGTGGAAGGAGGATACGCATTCCCATCAACAACTCCTACATATACAACTGGTAAAAAGTAGTATGAAACAAATGGAAAGGCTGTCAATACTCTATTGGGGGGTCTATCTCAATCAGAATTCGTCAAGGTTATGCAGCTCAAAACCGCCAAAGAAATATGGGACAAGATCATTCTAAGCTGTGAAGGAGATGATCAGGTAAAACATGCAAAACTACAATCTCTCAAAATTGAATATGAAACTCTCAAAATGCACAATGATGAAAGTGTGGATAATTATTTCTTATGTATAGATGAGATTTTTAATCGCATGGAAAACTTGGGTGAAGAAATAAAAGAGGTTACTTTAGTTGAAAAAGTTCTAATATCTTTGTCTTCTAAGTTTGAATCAAAAGTTTTTTTTCATAGAAGAAAGGCAGAATATTCATAGTATTACTATGTCACAGCTACAGAAAATCCTAACTCATTTCGAAATGAGAAAAGGGGGACCATCAAACATGAGAGAAGCCACATTCATAGCTTCAAGAAAAGGAGAATACAATAAGTTGGGGCATACATCAGAAGAAGAGGAAAAATAAAATTTTGTCAAGAACCTTCAACGGGGTTCTGGAAGATTTAGAGGTAAGCTACCTTTCAAATGTTTTGCTTGTGGGAGAGTGGGTCACTATGCAGCCAAATGTCTTCATAAAGATAAGCTTGATAAAGGTAAGGAACCAGTTAAATAGAACATAAAACAGAATGTAAGTAGGAAGAGCTATTATACAAATGAAGACATTGATGGACTTTCAAATAGTGATGAAGATGAACATGGTAATGATTATAGACTTTTGATGGCTTTTTAAGATGATGACTTCTTGGATGCTATAGATGAAGATGATCTCTATGAAGAAATTTCTACACTTAAAATTTGTTTAGAAGAAAATAATTTGATCATAGATACTCTGACATTCCAACTTGCTGAAAGCGAAACACACAATGAAAAGTTAGAATGTGAATTTGTGGGACATAGAAAATATATTGAGAAAACAAATGCTCTTAATCTTAGATTTGATAAAAGATCTGAAACTTTAGATGAGATTATCAAAGTGCAACGTTCTCCTCTAATCAAGATAGGTCTTGGATATACTGAAGAAGAATCTCAAGCACAGAAGCCATCCACTTCCAAAAGTTATCTTGAAGTAGCAAGGAAAAGTGAACAAGTTGGCAATCATCAGCAAAGGCATAAAGCAAATCACCAAGTAAATCAGGGTCAATCTACTTCAGGGATGAACAGAAGCTACAACCAACCATAGGTAAATCATTCTCAATTTTCCTCTAGAATGAATGTCAATGGAAACTACAATCACCTGGATGATAGATTTGATAATCGCATGAATTTCTTTAATGGCAAATGTTTTTCATGTCATAACTTTGGACACAAAGTTGCACAATGTGTTTCCTATAACACCATCATGACTCGAGAAGCATGAAATCAAAGGAGCGTGGCTGCGATCATGAAGAGGACCTACAATAACTTTTTTGCTCTTGAAAATGAAATAGAATGCTCTATTTGTAACAACTTTGGCCATGAAGATTCTGAATGTATGAGTAAGTTTTGGAAAATATCTTAGAAGGAGCAACCTTCATTGGGTGCCAAAACTTGGAGAAAGAAAGAATCACAACCAGAGAGATGTGGTATAGCCTTATATGTGGAAGGACAGGAAAATCAATGTTACATCGATAGTGGATGTTCGAAACATATGACAGGTGATAAAGAAAAACTTCAGTCATATAGTGCCTTAGAAAAAGAAAAGAAGGTCTCATTCAGAAATGACACACCTGCATTCATAAAAGGTAAAGGTTATGTTCTTTTGAAAGAAAAAGTCAAAGCTAGAAATGTTATGTATGTTAATGGCTTAAAGCATGATCTATTGAGTGTTAGCCAAATGTGTTAACAAGGAAACGAGGTAATATTTCGATCAAATGGATGTATTGTTCATGAGCTTGATACAGGAGAAACAGTGATCAAAGGCATAAGAACTCCAAATAATTTATACATACTCAAGGGAGGACAACAACAGTGTTATCTAAGCAAGAATGATTGACATTACTATGGCATAGAAGATTGGGGCATCTAAGGTTCTCTCAGACAAGGAAAGCATGCAAATATCAGGTGGTTCGTGATCTCCCTAACATCAGAATTCCAGAAAATACAATATGCAAATCATGTCAATTTGGTAAGAAAACCAAAACTAATTTCCCTTAAAAGGAAGGATCAGCTAGTAAGCCACTTGAACTTGTCAATACTGATTTATGTGGTCCATCGAGGAAAAATTCACCTCGAGGAGAAGAATACTTTATATTGTTCATTGACAACTTTTCCAGGATGTGTTGGATGGGACTTCTGAAGCATAAAGACGAAGCTTTTGAAAAATTCAAAGCTTTAAAAGCCTTGGTTGAAAATAAATCAGATCGTGGAATCAAATGCCTCAGGTTTGATCGAGGAGGGGCATTTACTTCAGATGACGTTTTTGACTTTTGTGAAGAACATGGAATAAGAAGGGAATTCTCTATTGCAAGGACCCCTCAGCAAAATGTAGTGGAAAGGATGAACAGAATGGTTCAAAAAATTGTGCGTGCTATGCCTGATGAATCTGGAACTCCTGCAACCTTCTGGGGTGAAGTTGCATTTGCTATTGTTAATATTCTCAACAAAACAAATGTTCAAATAAACAACACTCAAACTCCTCATGAACTTTGGTATGGTAAGACTCCTACGGTAAAATACTTCAAGGTTTTTGGAAGCAAATGTTACATCAAAAGGATTGATGAAAATCTTGGCAAGTTTTAACCTAGAGTAGATGAAGGCATTCTCCTTGGTTACTCTTCCCGAAGTAAAGGATATAAGTGTTACAATAAAAGAGTTGGAGAAATTGTTGAAAGTATTGATGTGGTGGTTGATGAAGAAGGAAACAATTCAAAACAGATAAAAACCAAATATTTTGAAGACAAAGAGGACTATCCTTGAACATCAGACCAGACTAATGCTAAATAAGAAACGTATGAGGCACTAGAAGAATAGATAAGAATAGAAGAAAACACTCTATGCAGGTATGTTCAGAAGAACCATCCAGAGACTTAAATTTTGGGGCAGAAAGAGGCAGGTGTTCAGACAAGAAGAACTATAACAAAAGCTTCAAGCTATCTAGCATTACTCTCCTCTGCTGAACCAAGAAATGTAAGTGAAGCATGCAAAGATGAATGCTGGGTCAAGGCCATGAATGAATAACTTGAGCAGATTGAAAGGAATAACACTTGGGAATTGGTTCTTAGACCTAATGATAAGAATATCATAGGGACCAAATGGATATTCAAAAACAAGTTGAATGAAAATGGAGATGTTATTATAAACAAGGTCAGATATGTTTGTAAAGGGTATGCTCAACAAGAAGGTATAGACTTTGAAGAAACTTTTGCACCGGTTGCTAGACTTGAAGCCATAAGAATGTTCCTTGCTCTATCTAGCTTTCAAAAGTTCAAAGTATAACAAATGGATGTGAAATTTGCCTTTGTAAATGGAGACTTAGAAGAAGAAGTGTATATTGAGAAACTAGATGGATTCATCCTTGGAAATGATCCAAAACTTGTATGCAGACTTAAGAAGGCACTCTATGGTCTTATATAGGCTCCAAGGGCTTGGTATTATCGTCTGGACAAATACCTCCATCAATAAGTTTTGTTAAAAGGATCAACATATAGCAATATATATATGAAAATTGATAATGATAAATTGCTAATACTTGTTGTGTATGTTGATGATATCATCTTTGGTAGCAATGAAGAAGCCATGAGTCAAAACTTTGCTTTGGTGATGCAAAAAGAATTTGAAATGTTCCTGCTTGGTGAGCTGACATATTTTCTTAGTTTACAAGTCAAACAAAATAAATACAATATCTTTCTATCACAAACCAAGTACCTCAAGCAGATCTTGAAGAAATATGGCATGGAAGATTTGAAACCAGTATGTACCCCTATGGTAATAAGATGCAGCCTCAGCGCAAATGATGATTCAACAATGGTACATCAACCAACCTATAGATCCATGATTGGTAGTCTGTTGTATATGATAGGTACCTGACCAAACATCATGCATGTAGTGGGAATAGTTGGAAGATTCTAGGCAAATCCAAAAGAAGCACACCTTTAGGTGGTTAAAAGGATTTTCAAATATCTTAAAGGAACACAAAACTATGTCTTATGGTATCCTAGAGATATATATGTCACACTTCATGCATACATAGATGCAGATTGGGCAGGAAGCATGGATGACAGAAAAAGCACTAGTGGTGGAGCATTCTTTATGGGTTCCAGATTAGTATCTTGGCTCATCAAGAAACAAAGTTCAATTGCATTATCAATAGCTGAAGTAGAATATGTGGCTGCTACGTCTTGCTACACACAACTCCTTTGGATGATGCAAATTTTGCAAGACTTTCAAATAATTTGTACTCCACCTATCTCCCTTTTATGTGATAATACAAGTGCAATAAGTATTTCAAAGAATCCAGTCATGCATTCAAAGACCAAGCACATACCTATCAAATATCATTTTCTCCAGGAACAAGTGCATGAACAAAAGGTCAAATTGGAGTATGTTCCATCCAAGAAATAGGTTGCTGATATATTCACCAAACCACTACCTAGGGAGACATTTGAATACCTCAGACAGAAGCTGGGAGTAGTGGATGCATCATATTTCTTATGAAACTTATCTATTTCAGAGAACATTGGTTGTACATGAGTTTCATGAGGATAATCCGCATACATACACCGGTTTCTGTGGATACAATCGCATATATGTTTATTTCAAGAAAAATAATGGGCCAGATTTAGGATGAAAAGAGTCTGACATGGGTCTGATAGAGACCATCTAGCATAGGTTTAGGGGGAGCATATACTTTTAATAAAGCATTGTTGGCATTATCTTAGAAGATCTTGGTTCAATTTCACAATTGTTTTGGGTTTCAAGTGGAACAAGTGTTAAGGGAGAACATGGTTACTGGTCTGAATGATGATTGAAAGATGCTGCTGATGATAGTTGTTGATGACTATCATAGTCTTGTTGTATATATTTTGTCTCTATGTCATGTATATATTTTATCATCAAGGTCATGTAACGACCTATTTTGTTTCCCCACTATGTATGGGATGGATAATGTAATGTTCTTGTTTTATCATGTGTAAACTTTTAATGTATCCCCACCTGGTTGGGTGGATTGGTCAATATTGGTATATCCCCACTTGGTTGGGAGATGGATGTATGTATGAGTCCTTGGTGATAGGAAGGTCATTTATAGAGTCATGTTCTTTCTTGTAGAAAACATTTTTGAAGACCTTATCTACAGTCACGGGGAGCATGGACAACACAGTAGAGCAGAGATTTCAGCATGTACTCAAGGGGAGCACAACCCTTTGCCCTTGATGACAAAGGGGGAGAATGACTTTGAGTGACTTGGGGTTGCCATCAAGTCCAAAGGGGGATATTGTTGGCATTATGACTCCGGTTTGGCACTATGACATAGGTGTTGTCCTTGATGGCAACTCACTCAAATGACAGATCAAAATTCAGGCTCTCAGAATAAAGGAAAAAGAGATATACGCAGTTTCCACTTAATCGAGGCGCGTATACATGCAGGATCGCCGATCAAAATTCGTGTATGTGTATGCACGCACTTTCATACATGGAATAGCACGTACATGTCGAAAAACTCTTTTTTATTCCATGGTATTTGGTCCTTGGTATTTAGAGCTACGGTTTTGGACCATGGTATCTCATCCGAAGTGTTAAACCCAAGTATTTGGACCCAGGTATTGGTTCTAAGTGCTTTTGGACCATGGTATTGAGTAAGGCCTATGACTATAAAAGGTGAAGGAGATCATTAGGCAAAGGCACTCAAGCATTGAAGATCTTATGAAGAGGAAGATCTAGAATACTGGTCATTGGGCTATGGTGCATAGCTGGATCTGAACCAAGGAGGAACCTGATGGGTCAAGATATTAAGGCTTGAATAGTAGTATCTTTGTGTGATTTTGATCTGTTATATTTCATGCATAACTTGATCTATAAATTTGATAATCTGGGTACAACTGATGTCTGAATATTTGAAAAGGGAAAATTGTCTTTTATAGATCTGTACGTAGGTTTGGCACAGAAAAGGCACGTGTACATGATAGTTTAGTAATTCAAAACATCGTATACGCTGGTTTGCCTTAATACAGAAGTGTATGCATGCAGGTTATTCATCTTGAAGTAGCGTACGTCTCATAAAATATGGTTTAGCTACTTTTGTTTATTGCTACAATATTCTGGGTTCAGGATTGGTGTCTAGTTACTGTTACTATATTCTAGTTACAACATTCAGAGAAGTGATTGATTGATTTAGTTTTGGTTGGTGCAAAGGAGATTGGTTGATGCATATATATTTTATTGATGTTACTTATGGATCCAGTCTGAAAATTTATGAAACGTGGTCCCTGGAAGAAAAGAGAAGGTCAGCACCTACGAACTAGTACATCAACTAGTACAAGAGCTAAGGGGTTGTAGCTCCCTTCTAGGTGAAGCTGGAGAATGAGAGAAGGTTGTAGCCTTCTGCAGGTGGAAGCCTGCGTACTGGTATAAGACTGCACCAGTACAGAAATATTGTAAAAAGAATTTTCTTATTAACAAGAAGATAGAGAAGCATTACAGTAGGTGGTTTTCACCCACATTGGGTTTCCACCTTATGTCCTTTGTTCATATGTGTGATGTTCTATTCTGTTTACTGCACCTGTTTACTATCCTTATGGTTAATGAAGTTCAAATGCACTGATTAAAGATCAAATAGATTAATGAAATCTTAAGTTTACTGAATTTACACTAATTGTTGTAGACACATTTGCGTGTATATGCTGGGCTCCATATCTGAAGTAGCGTATATCTAAGTTTAAAAATGAAAAATTATTTGACTTGATAATACTGATTCACCCCCCCTCTGAGTATTATTTCCAACATAATTCCCATCATAGTGATGTATGCTTTGAAGTGGTATACTTCAGGGTTCCACATAACATCCAATCCCACAGAGAGGCCTTTGGTGCTAATGGCCAATACAATCCATTTTAGACAGATCTGTAGCAAGCATCCCCAAGCCTTATCCCTACTTATCATAGTTTCCTATAATAAAACTATCCCAGAATTGTAGATTTCAGTTATGCTTTTCAAGGATTTTTTTGTAGGTCAATCCTAGGCCTCAGACATTTAATGACAAGATTGAAATTTTAAGAAATCAAATTTAGGTGGCTCTTCTCTAAGGACCTGAGTTTGTAGAAAATTTACATCATGGTGACCCACCATAAATGAAACAGGTTTAGCTTGGGAAGGCAAAGTATCTTTGGAATCATTAAATTGATCCATCAAGTTTGATGGGAGCACGGTATAGTTTGAAATTGTTTTACATTTTATCCCTTTCTTTTTTTTGCTAGTTACATTCTTGTGCGAGGCCCGGGAGGGGATATTTTCGTGTTCACCGAAGAAATATTTTTTGATATTCATGGGTTCCATGGTATTTTATGAATCTCTCGCCAAGGTCTCCAGCTCCAAATATTCCAAAAAACGTGAAAAATTCCTATCGGATGGGGGCCCAAATTTAATTGTGGAGGAAAAGTATGGATTAGAAGAGGGTGGATGATCAATGTGATGTGGAAAAAGCTGAGGGTCAGTGGGAATCAACTAATGATTTAAGAGGGTTGAAAGGCCAGTCAAGATTGCATGAGATCAAGATTTTATGATAGGGTTATAATGGGATATATTTGGAGGAAATTGAGTCTCAGTATGTGATGATTGACTTGGAGGAGAGGGATTATGTAGATTGGAAACCTTTGAAGTATTTGATGGATTATGGAGGGGAGGATTACCTGTAGTATGCAATTTGGTTGAGTGTTTCTGAGCGAATACTCATCACCCTACATCATCTAAGGAGATTGATTTTCCAGAGAGTTTTTTGAGTCTTTCTAGACATTTAGACATGAGATGTCCTGTGTCATGATAGCAAAAGCACTGAAAAGGAATAGCGCAGTAATCCACAATTTTTTTCCGTGAATAGGGGCCCTAATATAAGTCGATTTCTACAGGTAGCCCCATTTTCATTGATATTTCAACCAATACCAGAGCAGTGTGTTTTATCAATCAACCCAAGCTGACCTCATCTAAGAAGTAGAATTTACCAATTGAGTTGGCGATATTTGTAATGGAGTTTCTTGTCCATAATTCAAGTGGGAGTCTTGGGAGTTTTACGTAGAAGTTGTTTCATCTTGGTAAGTTGATGGCAACATTGAATCTGAAGGTCCATTGTTGTAAATATAGGTGGCCATGACCCTATACCCATGGATGAGTTTCTATCAAATCTACATCGATTGGAGTCAAAAGCGAACTGACAAGGTTTCAGGGAACTAACGTATGGATGGTATTTGAGGATAGGGAGCCACTAGGCATCTATCCATCTTTTCATTTGTATGCCATTGTATCACCCAAATATCTATTAGCCAACAAAGGTTTGTGATTTTAATTTAATGGATTGATCAATATCCATTGGCCTAAAGAAATAAATCTTGTGACAAAATCATAGCTTTGATGACCTTCGATTTGTGTTCCAGAAAAACAGGTTTCTTAGTCATCCTTCGCCATTCCACAACCCAATCCTGTGTGATTGTAATGTATATCAATAATGTAGCATTTAGACATGAAGGAGTATTTAAAATGTCTTTTGTTTTGCTAGCCAGTCAAAAAAATAGTCAAGAGCTAGCTAGACCAAAAAGAGGAGTGTTCACGAGTGTCGAGCTTATCTCGATTACAGGTTTCTCAAGCTCCTTGATGTGGCCAGTGGGCCCCTTATGCTTTCATTTCCTATTTCGTTCCCATCGATACCAAGACTCATTGTTAAAGTCAGAAAAACCTGAGGAATACCATCACTAACATGTCTTTTCACTGTACTTACATGGTTTAATGTATGGGATCAGATTGATGATTTTGTTGTTCCCGCCAATTACACCTTGCAACTCATCCTGATGGATATATGGATGCTAAATGACATAAACAATCTTGAAGGATGCCATGTATGCATGCCCATTGGCCAATTTGGATTTTAAATTTTGAATTTGCTCACCTTCCAGGTCTGTGATTTCTGGTTGGACTTCGAAAGAGTGAGACACCACAAAGGCACCATGGAAGAAAAATTCATTGCTACCATTCTCATTCCCAAATAGAAAGGGTACTAGATATAATAGAATAGACTCCTTGTGGCTTCAGTCTCACTTAGATTTTTTTGAAATTTTTTTAGTGGAGGAGACTGCATGATTCTTTTCAATTTTTGAAGTGGAGGAGGGCGTGGGTAGAATTATCGTGGATCATGTGATTATGAAGAGTAGCTATTGGAATCTTCCAAAAATTAGTGGTGGAAATGGTGCAACCTTTCATCGGTGAAGAAAATGCATTAGCCAGAAATATAATTATTAGAGGACTTGAAATGAAGTGTTCGAAGTATGATAATGGTAGATTGAGTTGATAAGGATCACCATTTATACAATCTTCTCGCTACCTCTATTAATTACCAGGGTTTAGACGAGACTACTCTTCTTCTGCTTCTACTTTCAGCTTCGCTAATTACCTAGTTTTGGTTGAGACCACTCTATCTTAGTTTTTTTATTTTTATATGGGAGTGTGATATATTCAGACACAAGACAAAGGCATGCTACAAAATTCTTGCCAAATACTGTAAAGAAGTGAGGTGTAAGGCATGCTACAAAATTCTTGCCAAACACTGTAAAGAAGTGAGGTGTTGTGGCAAATTTTCACACATTGCATGCTCTATCTATGTCAATAATTGACTAAACTCTATGGAATTATTGGTTTACGTTTGAAATTAATTTATATTTATTTTTTATTTGATTTCATTTGAAAGAATTTGGCGCCCACCTAGATAATCTATAAATATTAGAGTTTTTTCCAATCTATTAAGATCGACAGATAGATTATATACGATTTTTAATTGATTTAATTTGACATAGTTTCTCATTGGAACAAAAAAATAGGATGCAATTTGACGTTAGAGATTTTGAACAAAAAATTTAATATTGACATTTTTATTCGCTTTAAATCAAATTAGATAAAATGTATCTAATTTGGGATTATAAGTTTTGGGCAGAACAATAATTTTTTTATGGAATCATTAATATCCTTGAGTACAATGTTTAATGAAGTGATATTGATTTATATCTCTGAGTACAACATTTAATGAAGTGATGTTTGATTTATTTTATTGAAATCACATTTCACAATGTATGTATGATATAACTTACTTAGTATTTCATTGACTTGCTATTAGTTTTTCTTTGACTAAAAAAATCTAAAATCTATCTAAAGTTTAACATTATGAAATTAAATTGATTATTTTAAATAAAATTTATTTCTATTTATCTCAAATATGATTGGTTGAAATGTCTCCCCTCTTATTGTGTAATGATGGCAAAAATTGACTTTTGTGTACTCTATTATTAATTACTATGTACTATATTACTAATTACTATCTTCAATAAATATAAATAATGAAAATAACATTATATATTATTATAACCTCATAACACAAATGGGTTTGTAATTAATTCAAATATTCCATTTTCATTGGTGAAATAGACAACATTTAATGAGTTTTATTTTTTAATTTACAAAAAAAATATTAAAAAAATAAAATTGAAATATGTAAAAATAACATGTGTATAATTTTTACAACCTCACGTATATCAATATAAATCTAATGGCAATGACATGTGCACTATAATATGAGCATTATATAAAAAATTTACCACATTAAATATTAAATAATAATTATAACTTGTTATCATTCCCTTCAATGTCAATTATATTATTATATTATATATACATATATATATAAAATAAAAATATATATATATAACCTTATCTACAAAAAATTGTTTAATTAATAAAAAAAATCTTTAAAAAATATTCATATAACCATTTTACAATTTTATTATTGTTTGGAGTACATACAACACCTCATGACATTAAAATATTTTATTAAACTAAGCGGCAAGGAATACTAGTTATGTGGCCTTGTTTTCACTCACTTTCATGGAATTAGATTTCACAATACAATATATAATATAATACAGATTTTGGTATTATGAAATGAATTAAGTTTTTAATATTTTACTATTTAATAACTTATAATATTTAGCATTATCAAATGAGAAGCTTTTATAAAATATATTATAATAGATTGTAAACTTTAGGTCATGAAATGAGTTATGTTATAATATATTGTTATTTAGTTTCACTAATAAAAAATTGTTAATAATTTGTTATTTTTTAAATATTAAAAAAAAATTAATTATGCAAATTTTATCTTTGGAAGTTGTTATCCTTGGATCAAATAGGTATAAAAATATGGTGGAATATGAAGGAAACCATTCTATAAGATTTTGTAACCATTTGAAAGTCCATCTCTACTAACTTCAAAAGTACATCAACAATTTTATAACCAATTTATATGGTCCCACTATCCAAGAAGAAAAAATGGCCTTTCTCAAAGATATCAAAAACTTGTAATCATAGTTGGAAGCATAAATTTGGTTAATAGGAGGTAATTTAATTTTAATAAAATCATTATACGGAAAAAAAAGGAGGATTATGTAGATTGGATGAGGAATCATAACATTTCAAAGAATTAATTGAAGAGATGAAACTGGTAAATATAAAAACACCAAATGGAAAATATGCTTGGATTAGATAGATGTTAGCTGAACTTTTCAATGGATGCAACTAGAGTAGGTGGAAGACACGATAGAAGGTGTTAGGGAAGTTTTCATTATGGTGCCTATGCGTGGGCCTGGGGTAGTCATTGTTGAATAAAGTGTAACTAGGTTCGGTCTTTATAAATGTAATTTTTATCTTTGTACTTGTAAAGAAAAAGAAATATTATTTTTGTTATTTATAACAATGAGTTTCTTACTCATTCATTAGGTCAAGCACATATTTAAGTGCTTCTAGGAAGTCAAAGAGTCAATATATTTATTAAAGAGTCAATGTTACAGTATGTAATAATATGTATTAGATTCATAAGAAGACCTCCAAGCAAAGTCATAAGCCTCCTCGAAGTGTTGGCACCATCAAAAGAAGCAATATGAATTATATAGAGAAATTTGGCTTCAGGTATTCATGTTAGCATCAAGTTGCCCTAAAATAAGGAGACAGACTCTTATATAAGGAGTCATTCGACCTCCTCAAAGTATTTTCACATCTTCTTTGAAATCAATGAGAAAGAGAATGAATAAAGGGTACAAAGAAGTCAAGTAAAGATGTCTCCAAGTGCAACGAAGAAGGAAGGAAGTAAAGATAGATTTTCGGAACTATTCTAGGGATAATTGTAGTCACATATGTGAAGGAAAGAACACTATTATGTTGTCATATCAAGCTCTCTTATTACATTAATAAAGGAGAAGTGTTTGGGCTAGAAAAGAGTGCCTATAAGACCTCTAATTCAAGTGAGAAAGAAGGCTACACAAGTTAAGGAAGAAGAAGGAATCTAACATAGCTTTTGTGAAGTTATCCCCACAAATGTGAAAAGAATTAGGGTTTTATTACTATTGCTCTAAGTCTGAAATATTTGTGAAGAAAAGAAGGCCGAATTGGGAGGTGACAAGTTCATCTCCTTAAGTTATAAAGACACCATCTCAAGTGAATGAAGAAAAAGGACAAGGATCATTCTAGGGCATACCATCTAGGGTTTCTATAGTTGTCGGCAGAAGAAGAACAAAGTGTTGGAAGGAGGAAGAGGGAGGACAAAGTGTTGCAAGAGGAAGTGATCTTGAAAGGGCTTGACATGTGCTTGGAGGATCTTCTTCTCAAGGGTCCAGGGCTTGGCATTGATAAATATAAGCTTTAATAAGAGAAATTTACGAAATGGTTTTCCTCTCTAAGAGAGAGAGATTTTTCCCTGGTAGAGATCCAACAACTTGTGTTCTTGGTTCTTCTGTTTTGGTAGCAATTTAATGAAGTAAATGCACACACTAATAATAAGAAGAAGAAGATCGAGCTAACAAAGATAAATTGGAAAAGTGCTTCACAAATTGTTGTCAAGTCTAAAAGAATCCTACCATACATAACTCCCGTTGATTATTAAACAATCAGGACCTGTAGACCCAACTTGAGCCCTTTCCAATGTGTTTGTCAGTGCCTAATCTCCTGGCTCAACCGTATTTCTACAATAAATCTATTTCCTCATGGCAACAATGTCAGATCTAGTCAACAAGAATAAGATCAATTCGAAGGGTAATTTTTTTTTACCAATAGTAATATGGTATTTAGGATAGACAGGGTTGAGTTGGAGCCCAAAATTTTGTATATTCATTCAATCTGGAGGTTCGATCCCAACAAGAAAAATCTGGACAGATTGAAACCAATGACAACCTCTCCACTTACTAACATGCACATACTACTAACGATTCAGATGACGTGAGGGCTGAAAACTAAGCACATCAACAACGAGATAATTGATGTGGCACTGAGATTGAGCCAAAGCGGAAATCCTAGTGCAAAAGCAATTCCTTTTTTTATTATCTATTATAGAAAGGACCTAGGCCTTGGCTAAATAAACTGTAAGTGATTTGGACTTCGTGCTCGTTGATGTAGTAGTTCTGGAAGAAAGATATTTTACTAAAGGGTTAGAGGACGTAGTGAAGAGTTCCGAGCTTTGGGTGACTAGTGGAGGTTATCCATTAGGAAGATTTGGGTTACATGACATTGGAGGCATAGGGTCTTGCAAAGAAAGGATGGAGCCTCTCAAGTACTACTTGGAACCATTGGAGTTGGAGATTGTAATGAAGAAGGGGAAAGCTCAAACCCTAAAGAAGTAGGTGTCATAATTTGGGGAGGATTAACGGTAGGAGAGGGGAGGTAGGATACAAGAAAATCCACTCAAGAAAGGGAAAGGGAGGAACATAATAAATAAAGGGAAAGGGAGAGAAGGAATTTGTAATCTTAAATTGGGAGGACTCCCCAAGAGTCTAATTGGGACCCAACCACAAATCCAAAGCCATCCGGAGCTAGGAATGAAAGGCAACATTCTATCAGTGGAGTGGGGGGTGTTGGGAGGTGACTCTCCATGATTTGGAAGATATCCTATAGACAATACACAATTCTATGTTGTTTGAAGACATGAAGTAGAGGAACAACCTACACAACAAAATGGAGAAGTTCCACGACAAACTAGTTCTAAGAGAAAAAAGGGTAAAGGAATCATGTGCAAGTCAAAGGATAACAATTTGTTTATAGGAGCAGAAATCAAACTTGAAATAGTAATAGAAGCTTATCAACACACTCTAGTGGGACACGCAAAAGGGAAGTACTTGACAACTATGGAAATTAGTGACTGGGTGAAGTAAAATTGGTATAGTTCCTTAGATGGTGAAGAAAGGTGATGGTTCTCACTCAAGGTTGGCTCACACTTCGATTCAAGAATGTTGAATATGAAACCTGGGTCTTAGCAAGAAATTGGAGCATCACATACTCATCCTTGTTACTTAAAATATGGACTTTGTTATTTGATGCAAATAAAGTAAAGTTGGAGGAATTACTAGTCTGGGTAATATTACCTACACTCCCACCTTTACTGTGGAATGAGGATGTCTTTAAGGTGATAGGAGGGGAAATTGGGAAATTATTGAAGGCATATGTTTCCTTCTTGTTCACCAGAACTAGAAGGGTAGCTAGAATATTGGTGAGGTTAGATCTGAGGGATGGCCTTTTCGTAAATTTGAAACTATCTTTTGAGAGGTAGTCCCATTTGCAAAATTTGGACTATGGAGAGTTATCATTTTGATGCTGGCATTTTCATAAAACTGGGCACATGGTAAAGCATTTCCCATTGGGATTTAGAGACAAGAGGAGACAAAACCAGGTAGGGTTTGAGACGGTTGGAGGATGGGGTGTTTGTAAGGACATCAGGAAAAGGGCATGAGAACACAAGGTTCCTCCCCCAAGTTCTCAAGAGGACAGGAGGACAACTCGATGTTGGGTGTCTTTTATATTATTTCCATGACTAGCCCCATGCACTTGGATTTAACTACCTATGGTTTTGTGCATGGATTTCACACATGGTCTTGGGCATGCTGGTTTTCGAACCATAGTATGTTGTGGATTTGGTCAAGGGAACTATGGTTATGTTCTAATACATGATTAATGGATTTGGGTTTGTGGATGTTTCGGTGTATATATATTTATTATAAAATTGAAAGGAATGTAATGAAAAATCAATCTAGTAGTCCCAGTTTTTTGGATCTAGGGGAAAATGTCTATGTATATCTATTTTATGTTTTATGCTCTCGCCATTGTTTATTTTATGTTTTTAAGAATTCATTTGCAGGCAATTTTTGTACAGGGTTAAAAACTACATTTGGTATCAGAGTTGTTTCGACTTCAAGGGGATTCTTGTTCCTACTGAGGGGTTTTTCTCAGCCCTATGGTAGACCTTGCTCAGTGGGAGATCAGTGGGATCGATTCTTGCGGTGAAAGAAGATGGCGAGCAGTGTAAAGATAGAGATTGAGAAATTTTATGGTTTGAGTTTTGAGTTGTGGAAACTCAAAATGGAGGATCTTCTGGTGGATAAAGATCAGTGGATTGTGATAGATCTAGGTACTGAACCAATGACAATGTTAAATGAAGATTGGAAAAAATTGGATCGAAAATAAAAGAGCACAATACAGTTATGTATCTTAGATTCAATCTTGTTGAATGTATTAGGGGAAACTACGTTGATGGATTTGTGTGACAAGTTAGGGACTTTGAACCAATCTACGTTTGTGGTGAACAAACAATTCCTATGGAAAATGTTGTATAACTTGAGGATGAAGGATGTAGACTTGATGATAGTGCATCTGAATGCCTTTAATATTGTGGCAAGTTAGTTGTTATTTGCTGATATTGAAGCCTACATTTGGTAGTGTTACACTGGTATTGATGCAGGGAGTTCAGATTAGAACTCTATATAAGATTCTAGGTAGTGTTGTTATTGATGGGTGCAATAGTTCTATGTTTCTTGAAAGTGGAGCATAAAACATTGTGGTCTCTAGAGAAAATACCATGTTATGGAATAAAAGTCTTAGACATACTGGAGAGAAGGGCCTTCAAATACTTCATGGTAATGGTATGGTAGAAGGTATGTCTAATTTCTCTATGGATTTCTATTTCTATGAACAATGTGTATATGGGAAGTAGAATTGAGTGAGTTTCCCCTTTGGTGCTAAGAGGGCAAAAGGGATATTAGAGCTTGTGCACAGTGACGTGTTTGGACCTGTGTCGGTTCCATCACTAGGTAAGTATGTGTAGTATGTATCATTTATAGATGACTTCTCAAGGAATACATGGATATATTTCCTCAAGAAGAAATCTGAAGTCTTTGAAAGGTTTAAATAATTTAAGGCTCTGGTGGAAAAACATACATAGAAGAAGATAAAGATGCTGAGGGCAGATAATGGTGGGGAGTTCTACAAGAAGGAATTTTAATAGTTATGTAAGAAGTGTGGTATAGCACGATAGAAGACTACTCATACACACCTTAGAAAAACAAAGTTGTAGAAAGAATGAACATCACATTGATGTTAAAGGCAAGAATCATGCTCAATGGTGTTAGATTAGGACATGAATTCTGGGTAGAGGTGGTGGAAACCACAAGTTACCTAGTTAACAGATCACCTTAATTAGCGTTGGAGGATAAGTTTCCACAAGAGGTATGGATTGGTAAGACACGATCTCTTTCACATCTTAGGGTATTTGGCTATGACGCATATGTACATGTTCCAAAGGAGAAAAGAACCAAGTAGGATGGTAAATCAGAAAGGTGAAACTTTATTGGGTATAAGGATGGTTGAAAAGGTTATAATCTTTGGAACAAAGAAGAAAGGAACATGGTGTACAACTGTAATGTGGTGTTTAGAGAGGTGACATATGTTATTAAACATGAAGTCCTACCAAAGGAACCTGAGAAGATAGAGTTTGTGCTAAAGGAGGTGCTATCTCAAAATCAGACCCTGGAAGGCTGCAGACCAGGAAGACTTCAAGTAACTGTTTCAAACCTACTTTAGGCTGAGGCTTAGCCTCCTCAACCTGAGAGGGCTCTCTCTAAATGGATTAATGATTTTGATTAAAGATAAGATGGCTAACTCTTATAGAACAACTCTGAGAAATATAAATGGTGGAAACACTTTTAATTACTATCCATTGGGCTTATGGAGTCAACAACACCTCAATATCACAATGAACTCAACCTTACATGGAAGTTAGGGCATTCAGCATTTAAACATTCAGAACATAAACTCATATGGGACCACACAGTTTACAAATGTATACAGGAAGTCAGAGCACATTCAGTGAATTTTGAGTGATTATACATCCATACTACTGTAAGAATTAAGAAAAGGACAACATCACATATTCTGAATATAAAAAATCCTTCATGAATCCTGAGAAGCAAGGTCAAATATGTATTACTGAAAATGAGTCTTACATGAGCCAAATACAAGCTTTTCCATAAAATTTCCAACCCTTTGCTAATTCGACCTCTTTCTCTATATAAAGCATTTACAATTAGGATTCCATCATCCATCATCAAGAGAATTCGAATTTGCCATTACTGACACCTATTCTAACCATAAAACAAACCATTAATTAGAACTAGTTGTTAACTAGGAGTGCTAGTGACCTAATACAACTAGGAGTGTAACTCCTTATCATGATTACAACAAACTTATCTAAGAATTTAAAGCATTATTTGACAACTTGCAACCTCAAGAAGTCGAATTTGATGAATCCTCCCACGTGGTCATCTGACTGCTGAAGACAAACCCTAGAAATTAGGGAACATGTTTCCATGTTTTTAGGTTTAGGATCCTTGAAACTGGCACGTGGGAAAGAACCTTTATCTCCTCATCCATGACACATTTTTCGAAACTGAAGGAGGTTTTTGTATTCCATGATGTCTAGAACAAAAACCGCTCTTGGGTTTTTAAAATACTTCTCCAACTGTCCAGAATATATCCTTGAAAAACACGTGTCAAACAGGCAAAATCCATTATCTGAATTTTGGGTTTCAAAGAAAGCTTATTATCTCCCAAATGAAAACACTTATGAAGAAAGTGAGATATGTTATTGTAGCTGGAGAGTTGATGAAGAGAAAAATCCTTTATAATTCCAAAATACTGTTTCATGTGACCAGACACTGATCTCGAAAAAGACTGGTAAAACCAGAAGACCAAGCTTGACTTTCAGTAGTTTCGTAGCGCAGGTTTAACCAAAAATTCCTCCCACCTCAGAATGGATTTGAAGAAACTAAAAGAGGTTTTTGTGTTTCAACATGTTAGGAAGAAAATTCTCTTTCAGTTTGCAAAATTGAGTTCTCAGCTGCTCATGAACGCTTCTGGAAGTTAACTAGTAAAAAACAGTTTTTGTGCTAAAACAGGCTGCTTCAGGGGTTTTGTAGCGCGCTACGAAAACACTGATTTCGTAGCGCATTATAGGATTTTTACACTGTCTGCACTACGAAAAAATGGATTGGTAGCTAGTTTCAAAATTTCTCCAAAATTATGTGAGATATGACTTCTAAACACATGGTGAGGCTTCTAGGACATGGAATGAGGCTGTCAAACTTTATTTGAAGATGGACATGAGACTCTAACCCTCTGACTTAGACCCTAAAACATAAAAATGACTTGACCATGACTTGACCATGAATGATACAAGAGTTGAGAAACCATGTAAGTTGTCCAAATTTTTTAAGGAAGTTTTACAGTGATAACATTGTCAACCCTACCTCAACCCGGTTATGGTCCTCAATATCCTCAACCTGTTATGGGTCCATACCCCGGAACGAATTTAGTGTGGGATCCATCTCAATCCCAACAGGTCTTGCAACTGAATGTGCAATTTTCATCTCAAACTGGACAACCCTTGGTTTCTGGTTCATCCCAGCAACATGTCCAGTCTACTGTTCAAACTTCTGCACCTTCTGTAGTTTCTCAGTCTGGGCCTAGTACACCTCGTACTCCATCTCAAACGTCTGCTACAACTACTGCAACATCTGCTGCATCTACCCCACCTTCTTCTGGACTATTGACAACTCCAGTTTCTATTGTCCCTGTATCTACTCCTTAGACATCTTTACCTCAGTCTGGACCCATGGTCCACACTTCGGTTTAGATGCCTGAAGGAAGTACGGTTGTCACCACTAAACCTCAATTCAATCAACAACCGTACCAAGGACAATACCAATATGGTCCTGCTACGTAGCAACCAGTCTATCAGTATCAACCGTACCCTGGGTATACATATCAACAACCTCAACAACCCCAGTATGGTCCGGTTAATCCTGGTTTTCCAGGAGGACAGACTATCCGAAATGTAATTCCAATTCCTAGTTATCCTTGATATCCTCCTCCTGGGGCTAGTCTGCAGACCCAGAGTTTTAGGGAGCCTAATCGTCAATTACCGTTTATCGCAACTTTGGACTTGACTGACTTGACGCACCTTACGAACGATCCAATTAACTATCTTTAGTATTGGCCGCCAATGCCGCATAAGTTGCCCAGTGATATTCCTAAGTTCGAAGGTAAGCCAGGAGAGGACCCGTCGAACCATGTGATGACTTATCACCTCTGGTGTGCGTCTAATTCCATTTCAGATGATTCAATTCATTTACGACTTTTCCAGCGCACTCTCATTGGTCTTGCAGCCAAGTGGTACATCGAGTTACCGTGAGCCACTTTTTATAACTTTAGTCAGTTAGCTACTTTGTTTTTAACTCATTTTCAGTTGCGGGTCAGATATGACAATGGCACAGAATTATTAACTTCATTAAAGCAGTCAACATCCACTTACATTTAAGATCATATCCATGAATGGAGACGTCGACGGCATTTAGTGAAAGTTTTTATCCTGGATCAGATCTTAGCTGAATGGTTTGTAAAATCTTTACTGCCC
Organism: Pinus taeda; assembly: GCA_000404065.3. NCBI lineage: Eukaryota > Viridiplantae > Streptophyta > Pinopsida > Pinales > Pinaceae > Pinus > Pinus taeda. The sequence goes on along the minus strand of APFE031735533.1, from coordinate 11,140 downwards.
AAGATCACTAGGATGTAGCTAAGGCCGGAGTCGTTACTGAGGAGCAAATAATTTCTCAAGCACAGTACCTTGACTTATTTTATACTCAGTCGAGTACGTTACATGAGAAAATCCCCGATCTACCCAAACAAAATCAAATCGCTACTTCTCCTTCAGGGTCTCATGCCGCTGATGGTATGATTGGTACGGTTAATACCAAAAGTAAGAAGAAGTCTTCCAAGAATTCTTCTCCTATCATAACCTTGCCAGATTCCCCGACAAGAGATTCTTCGACGGAACTTTCCACCGATATTCATGTTGTAGAGTCATCTACAGCTAAATAAAAAACCGGTGGTAAGAAGAAAGGGAAGAAGAAGAATAAAACAGATAAGAATTTGAAAGAGAAACCAGAAAAAGCGGAATCAAATGATGAAAAACGCAAACCTCGTTATCTGTGTCTCATCTGTGATGAAGAACATTTTACAAGAGACTTCCCTCATCGTGCAGAGGTTGCGAAATTTTTCAAAGGTTCCCAAACTCCTACTGTTTTGAAGGATCCTTTTCCAAATCAAGACAGTAAGATGATAGGTTCGTCCTCAAGTGCCAATGAAGAACCCATATTGATGATGTCCCGTGTTAGGATTGCGATTCGATCACAAGATTATGGCAGTAAAAGTCCTGTTGATGATAAAGAAGCAGAATCTTCTCATTCGAATCCATCAACCTCAGCTCCCGGTTCTAATCCACTACAGATCAAGAAACCTAATCCAGACTTAGTAATCAAACCACCCACAAAGGGTGTACTTCGAAAGTATGCTTTCAATCCACATGCGAGAGCGGCTCAGAACTACAACATTGTTGAGGATTTAGCTATTTCACCCTCAGCAGTGTAGCTTTGGAAGTGCTGCAATAATTCCCAACACAACGTAAATTACTTTTGTCGGCTATAGGAGCTGTTGACGTTCAGGACTCGAACCTTATAATCTTCGATCTAGAAAATAGTGCACCACACTTACCTCATCAAATGGCTTTCCATATCCCAGTGATAGTCAAAAATAGACCTGTTCATAGGACTGTGATTGATGAGGGAGCTTCCACGTGTATTATGTCGATACAGTGTTGGAGATCACTTGGGTCTCCTTCACTAAATCAATCCCCGACAATTCTAAAGGCCTTTGATGGCCGTGGGTTTCATCCTTTTGGCATTCTACAGGATCTACCTATAGGGGTTGAAGGTAAATCTGTTAATCTAGATGTGGAGGTGGTTGATGTCCCTCTAGATTACAACCTTCTCTTGGGTCGTAGTTGTTCTTACGCTATGACAATTGTCATTTCATCAGTCTTTCGGCTTATAAAGTTCCCTCATAATGGAAAGATCATAACTTTAGACCAGCTGTCTTACTTTTCATCCGACCCAGCCTCTGCTGAGAGCATTCAGCATGTTGGTAAAGCGACGATCCCATATAAGGAT